>JAOUQZ010043382.1:0-13188 GCA_028564935.1 Neosilurus hyrtlii | reverse complement strand
GACTGTGGGAGGAAACCGGAGTACCTGGAGGAAACCCACGCAAGCACAGGGAGAACATGTAAACTCCACACAGAAACGCCCGAGCTGGGATTCGAACCCAGGACCTTCTTGCTGTGAGGCGGACGTGCTAATCACTAAGCCACCGTGCCGCCCTCAGCCGAATATTTAATATGGCAAAAAAACATTTAACTCTAAGGCATGTTTGCAATGCATAGTGTGTATCAGGACAGCCAATCAGATTACTCCCTGAAAGATTCTGAAGCTTATTACAGAAAACAAGAAATCTACTGCAGAAACTATTTTTTCAAGTAAACGTGCATAGTTAAATAAGCATTTAAGAAACAATTATGTACACTCAGAAAATTAGTGTGCATACCTTAAAAAGTAGTACGCTTTGCTTGCTGTAACTAGCAGGATGCATACTTAAATTAAGAGTATGCATCCTGGGAAATAGCGTGTATTAAAATCGCAGTGCTTCTCTGTGAGTAGGATTCTAAAGCTTGTGACAGATACAAAAAATATAAAACACTGTAAAAAAAAAAAAGTGAAGTATATCTTAGTGTGCACACTAGAATAAATATGAACGTTTAAAAAAAACTAGCATGCATTCCTTATATAGTAGAATGTATTCTGTAAATACGTGGAGGCAAATTAAGTGTGCATACTTGAAAACAGAGTGCATTAAAACCAGAAAATTTACATTTCTTCACTCATCATGGAAAGACATTAAAATTGGAAAAACACAGTAGAAATGAAGTTGGTTGAATGCAGTTTTTTTCAGGTGTGTTTGATGTGAGGTTTATTTCTAAAGGAACTGGCAGAACTTTGGGCAGAACCTCAGGTGCCCACACCTACAGCTTACTCCTTGCATGAACAGTTTCCCCCACGTGTGCAGTCAACACGTGCACGACTCTTCTGAATGTTAAACCCTAAACGTTTTTTTCCTTACTCAAGTCCGGAGAAATGGGGGTGGCGTAGTGGTTAGCACATCTTTTTCAAAGCAAGAACATCCTGGGTTTGAGTACTGGGCGTGGCTATTTTTGTGTGGAGTTTTCATGTTTTTCCAGTGCTTGCGTAGGTTTCCTCCAGGTATCCTGGTTTCCTCCCTCAGTCCAAGGACATGCACGTTACGCTAATTAGCTGCTCTAAATTGGCCCTGGGTGTGGATGTGAGTGTGAATGGTTGTGTCGGTGTGTTGGCCCTGTGATATTCTTTATGACCTGTTCAGGGTGGACCCCACCTGCACCCATTGTTGGCTGAGATAGGCTGCTGCCTTCTTGCCACAACCCTAATAGGATTAAGCAGTTCATCAGATTACTGAATGAGTGAGAACAAGTGGGAATAACAGTGAACAAATGAATTCCCTGATGGAGAAAGAACACAAAACTTACAAGATGCACATTCGGTGCTTGTAATGTAATGGTTCCATATGTGTCATGTTTATTTTTATGAACTTTTTATTTATGTTTATTTTGTGATCTAGCCTAAGTCCTGTGAGCCAGTAGAAACCAGATGGGTGGGGCTGTGCTTGACGTGCTCAGTAAAAATAACCAGAGTCACACCTTGTTATGATGCGATGCTCACACTGCCTCGTTGTTTTAATTCTAAATCATTTTCTGGAAAAAGAAGGGTATTGTTCACTGATATGTGCCACAATTTTGGTGGTAGTATTAGTTTTTCTGCTGTCTGCCTCCGTAGATATGCTCATTAGCAGTGATTTTACACACTGCTGTGAAATGTTGCATCAGAATTGCACTGAATGTATAAAACAGATAGCTAGTGTCCACTGATGAAGAGCTCCTGAGCAGGCTGTTTCTGGAGATCTGCTGTTCTGATGCCTCAGTCTGATGTTTAGGGTGCGGATTAGCCGGAGCTCAAATTGTCCATCAGCTACAACAGATCAAATCTGCATTTGAAAAAAATGGGCATGTGTTCAGGTACTAAAGCTGAACACCCCCCCTAAAAAAAGGAAAAAAGTGTCTAAGAACGATTTTTCTTCTTTGGGAATTAAAAACAACCCCAAAATCTGCCAGAAGGTAGCCAGAGGTCGGTCATGCTTCCTCACACTGTGGCATACCTTCAAAAGCATGGGAATTTTAAACCGGCTCAACCAGACATCACTTTATAAAAGTACTTGCGAGGCTCACCAGTCTAGCTCATCTAGACAGCCCAGACCTACCAGAGCTACAGAGAGGAGTACTTATCTGCTTTTCGGGGGCTATATCAGATTAGACCACGACTTGGATATTTATGGGGGTAGGAGAGGACAGAGAGATGCGAGAGAAGAACTACAGATATGAAGCAGGGCTTAATGAAGACAACATGCTGCGACAGGTTGATTTTGTTTTCTTTCTTTTTTTTTTTTTTTTTACATACACTGGAATTTTGGGACTTTTGTTAGTGTGTTCTGGGGGTATTTTCAGCGTTCTTGAAATGGCTGTATGACTGCTTTCCCAGGATACCTTTAATGCTTTATTAATGTCAGTTTGTACGACAGTATCTCGAGTGGTTAGATATTTGTGCACACAGATCTTGTATGTGTATGTGTGGGTTGTTTTGTTATTTTTTATTTATTTATTTTTTTTGTAATGGGAGTGTTTCTTTAATTATTCCTGAAGTATTCCAGGAATGTGGTTTTGAAAAGGAATATAGTTCTGAGGTAATGCATCGTGGGGCATTGTCTGCTAAAGTACTTTAAACAAGACTAGAATCGTAAACGCACACAATTTTTAAAGACAAAATGTTAAATTGTCAGAGCTAAGACTTTACATTTCGTTTTAATGCTAGCACCGTCTTGAAAGGGGCGTTTCTTATGGAAGCGGAATTTTCTAGAATTAGAGCGGCATGGCGGTGTAGAAGTCAGCATGTCTTCACCACGACAATAAGGTCATGGGTTCGCATCCCGGTGCTTGGTGGTTTTTGTGTGGTGTTTGCTTGTTCTCTGTGTGCTTGTGTGGGTTCCCCCCAGGTACGTTGGTTTCCTCCCATAGGCCAAAGACATGCACATTAGGCTGAACGGTTGTTCTTAGCCCTTAAACAGGCATCGTGCACCAGGAAATACTGTAGATTTTCGCTCTGTTTATTACCTTAATAAAGTAACGTATTCTGGGAGATACGACTCATAAAATTCAAAATAAATAAGATATTTAAAAAAAAATAATGATTGTTTTACTTACATCTTAAATTCTTAATTTTTTTTTTTACAATTTGTTTTTCACTGGTGCCTGTTTAAGGGTTAGGCATGGATGTGAGGTGAATGGTTTGGTGTGTTGGGCCTGCAGTGGTCTGGTGAGCTGTTCAGGGTGTATCTTACCTTTGCTCAGTGCCAGCTGAGAAATGCTCCAGCCTCCCCGTGATCCTAGTACGATTAATTGGTTCAGCATTGAGTGAGTCATTTCATGAGCTGAACTTTATTAAAAATGATGGCAGATGAAATAAAGGTTTATCCCCGGCATTTTTCTTGAGAATTCAAACTTTTTTTTGGAGACCTTCTCTACACCCACTCCTTTTTTTGATCATTTTTTTGAAGTTATCACACACTGAATGGCCGAGTCTCCAGCCGGCCCTGATATGGTGAGTATATGTATAATATTTTGCATGTGCGTTTAGATTCATCACTCCAAATTATTCACATGACTTAGAACCATTATAGTAAACAGAGCCCACTCGAAGCACATGTTTGGATAACCTCTGTGGATACAAGAATATGACACATACACACATCAGTGGAATTATGGGATCACTGAGACAGTAAAGATAATGCAGAGAATGTTTTGCTGCAATTGAAAAAGTCATGTTGGATTTATAATTATTTTGCTGTGTTTATGTTTAAAAAGCGATGACCAGCTGATAACAGGGGAAGGAGGGTTTTATTGATGTGTTTTTTTCAACTGTCTGATAGAAGAAAAGCAATTATATAGTGATTTCTGTTTTATGAATTGCCCCTTTAAAATGTTTACTCTATGAAAGCATGCACATGCTCTTGTTGTTTTCTTTATGCAGTTTTTTTAAAGAATGACAGCCAAGCCTAGGCAAAAAATAGACCACAGGGGTCCAGATGCTCCCGCCAAAAGGACGATTTCATAATATGTCAATAGAACAAGCATACCAAGTTTGAAAGCCCCAGCAAGCCCCAGGATGTTTTATGAGTCTGTTGTGACCAGTGATGGACAGACGACAGACGGACAGGACCCATTCCTATAGCTCCCGAGCCAGTTTATGGGCAGGAGCTGAAAATAATAGTGATATGTACTGTTGAACACCCCCGGTAATAATAATAATAATAATAATAATAATAATAATAATAATAAAATCATTAAAAATATTATTGTCACTATTGACTGATATGAAACAAATATATCATGATAAAATTTTTAGCTATATTGTCCAGCTTTAATGTGCATATCAACAGCTTACTTTTGAACAGACTAGTGCCAGATCATTTTCCGTTCCTTGCCTTGTGGATGCTCATCTGAATTTCCCCCTTACTCAAGTTTGCAGAAAGTCTGTATTGATTTAAAAATTTTTTTTTTTATTGCCCGATAAACCGGAGTATACTGAGCATCCCATCAGCTAATACTGGTTGATAGCTGGTTGTTAAAGATCATGTGGTTTTACCTTGGACCACATTCAAGCAAAATCAACACTTGTTTTATTGTTAACCAGCTTGAGGAGCAGGATGCCTGATGCCTGCTTGCCACGGGGATTGTTGTTCCACATCATTTTTTCTGGCATGCCACTGAAACCAGAATTTCTTCTCTGAGGAGATACTTTATCAATGTGAGAAAGCGAACAATAAAGTTCAAACTGCACGTCTGATGGCTGGCGATAAATCGATTAAGGTGATAGGAGTATTTTAAATGCTAAAATAAAATGACCCGTTTTCCATGCATTTTAATTGTAGCTAGTTTTGACTGATTTAAGGTGGTCTGTCTCGATGTGGCGTGTAGTTTTTCTGCGAGGTGAGGACAAGCCAGATCCACGGACCATGCTGTTTATCTTCCTACTTCCTGTTGACTCTCCTACTTACCCTCCGTGACCATGAAAAAGAGCCCTAATTGTTCAAATTTAGAGCAGTGAATAATTTGGTCTCTTTTCTCATGCACAGCCTTCCCTGACTAAGCTTTTTCTGGTGCAACCTTGACACCGTCCTAATTATTAGTTTTATTTTTAGAAGGGAGAAAGATCTGTATTTGTTCCTGCTGCTTTTGCTAAGGGGGCTCGTCTTGATGGATCTATTTGGAAACCAAATGCAACAAACAGATCAGTTGTAATCTTTAATGTTGTTACACTAGTGAAACTATCTTTAGACTCGGGTTGGCTACATGATCGTACAGCACAACCAGACATGATGCTCTGACGCAGGTTTTTCAGGTTTTTTCCTAGCATAACCTCTTGTAGTTCCAGTTTGATTATTGTAGGTAGGGTGTGTGTGTGTGTGTGTGTGTGTGTGTGTGTGTGTGTGTGTGTGTGTGTGTGTGTGTGTGTGTTCTGTTTTTATTGTGTGCCTCCTGGAAGATTTCCAACTGGTTTAAATAATAACTTGAGGTGGTAATCATTTCTAATGTCTGACTGAAAAAATAGGCGTGGCGTGTGACAACATGGTGGTGTTGTGTTTAGCACATCCCCTTCACAGCAAGAAGGTCTTGGGTTTGAGTCCCAGGCTTGCAGGGATATTTCTGTTTGGAGTTTGAATGCATGCATGGGTTTACTCTGGGTACTTTGGTTTCCTCCCATAATCCAAAACAGCAGTATAACCTTTGTATGAACAATATAACCACTAACACATGTTGTATTTCAATATTTCAAAGCATTATGCTAATTATGTAGTAATTAAAAAGTAAGTAAAATAAGTAATTATGAGCAATTATTCAGGTTTGGAGTGTGTTTGGTCGTGGATGAATTCTAATACAAGTTTGAAGGATGTATTACAGCTTTTGTTTGCTGTCCTGTCTTGAGTTTTTCTTTTTTCGCTACAGTAATTAGCTGGTCTGGAACGTTAAATGCGATTAACCCGAGTGGACAGGTCAGCTGAGCCTGTTGCTGTGGGAGGAAGTGCACCCATCATGTGACCACCCACATCCACTTAATCACATAGTGATCATGTGCATCCATCAGTTTAATGAGCAGGGCATGCGAAAGCTAGACCATTTTAAATGTAGTACGTCGTTTTTTCCAAATAGTGTGAAAATATACAGTATATAAATATAAGGCTGATGTTTTATGTATAAAAATTGCAGGCAAGGTCACCTTAACATGCACTAGCGTAGTTGCTGTTTCTTATCACGGGTGTTCACATAGGGATATTTCTGTCTCTGTAATGCAGCATTTGGAGAATAGACGAGAAGGAAATGGGCAGCACTGTGATAAGACTGCTGAGCAGAGAATGCAGTCATCAGACTGATTGTTCCCCTGGCTATGGATTCAGATGTGTGTGTGTGTGTGTGTGTGTGTGTGTGTGTGTGTGAGAGAGAGTGAGAGAACACATGAGAAAGGACAAGAAACAACCAGTGCCTGTCTGAGGAAGTCACAAAGCTAGCATGTGACCCGCAGATCTGAATAAACACATTCGGTCTTTACTTGGAGGACACCAAATGGACAATAAATGGACGCAACTAGTGCTTGTCAGCTTCTTAGATGTACACAGTATGGTAATGAGATTGTAAACGCAATGTCTGGGGGGAAAACATTATGTCCTTTGATACGCTACATTGGGGCATTTGAGCAAAACAACAACAATAAAAGAAAAAGTGAGTCTGATCAGGATGTTGTAGATGAATGAACTGGAGCTTTCATATCACCTGATATCTGCATACTATTCAAATGTATTGTAGTTCAGATGAGGAACAAACACATGCTCACCTGTCCAACTGTCTTGCATCAGGTTTTGTGAGCTAATACCTCTGGGTCTTTAGCAAGTCTTTGGTTACGTGATAAGTCATTGAATAAATCAAAACTGCAATGTTCCATATACAGGAAATTAGGGTCACTGAATTCCAGTGAATTAAAAAAACTAAAGGGCCACTCATACCTGCAAGGCACCTCCCACACAGAGCATGGGTAATGTAGCAAATAGGCCCTATATAAGTACTTGTTTTATTTATCCATGTGTTTGATGGGATTGGCCATTTCAGGGTCACTCAAGGTCAAAGATAATTGTCTTATTTGAAAGTCCATATGTGGTTTTCCATTGTTATCCATGGTAACGGCATGTCTATTGGCTCTCGTTTTGAAATTATCGCTCTATCTCCAAACATTTGTGACCTTTTTCTGTCCTTCATCTTGGCCCTGGCATTTAAAAGTCACATCATCTCTGGGTCATAGGTAGGGTAGTGTTCCCACCAAGTTTGGTAAAAATCCTTGCATAGGTGTGGTCACGAAGCAAACAAATCTGATGGATGGACAAACAAATGCCAGTGATTACAATACCTCTGGCAAAACTCTGGTGAAGGTAAAAAAGGTTTGCCACTTTGCTTCAGTATAGAGCACTTTACTATCTGGGTCGGCATTTGGATCTTGGTCCTCCAGGTGATGATGCTAACTGTCCGCATTTCCTGTTTAACGCCTTTCACTTCCAAGGTGACTACCAATCTGCCATGAAAAGCGCTGACCCATTACAGCTCTGCATTTCCTCATGCTCTAATAATAACGTATTCTCAGATGCTTCTCTTCCATTTAGGTCGTACGGCATTAAAGTGAAACTGTTATCCCAGTTATGAACTTTGTCTGCCCTGATACGCATGACTCAGCCTGTAAAAGATTGCAGACTGCTGTTTCAAGAGTTTACCAGATCCGACAGGTCTCAAATGAAGAGTAAAACGCTTGGTCGCTCTGTTACGCTACTTAAATTAATCACCTGTGAGATCAAGGCCACAGATACAAGCATATCATTAACATGGACATCAACTGTCTACAAGATTAGCAAGCGCCATCCAGGCGCCAGCTAATGAAAGCGGGTTAATTAACCGGGGCTTTGTTCTGAAGTTGCTCATAAATACAACCCACAGGTTTCCAGACCCACATGGTCCTCTTGCTCCCTGATCATTGGGGGGGTTTTGGTGAGCCACTGAGATCTTGAACTAAAAGGAAGACTTCAGAAGCCCGGGTACAAGGAAAGGGAGAAATAATTTTGGCTTGCACACATGCAATTGCTATGGCTTTGCTGTAGATCTTCATCTCTGGTGGCTTCCAACATTACCAAGACCACATCACTGATAGATTTTTCCTTCTCGTTTCTCAGATTGCTTTGTCATTTAATGTTCAACAACGTAGTTCTGTGGAAAAGTCCATCAGTCCGACTGCCTGATGACTCAAACCACCTAACACTATGGAAGAAAAGAAAGATAGCAAGAATTGTGCTAGTTGCCAGCTCTTCCTTTTCTCAAATTGACCTCCTGTTCAGGAACCCAGGAGAACAATATGCGGGGGAGTATTTGATTTATTGAACCAACAGGATTCTGGAGGAAATTCAGTTTTGCCTACTGAGCCTCTAGAGGACATTAATAATCATAAAGTTATTTATGGGTCTTAGTTCCAAAGCATCAGTTCATCCTCCCGTTACAAACACCCGATTAGCTGCAGCTTGATTCTAACAATGACGTCATCTGTCCTCGTTCCGTTTAGGATTTTGTGTTTGTCATCAAGCTCCATTTTTAATGAGTCAACATTTCGGGGTTGACAGGTTGTGACTGATTATATAATTTGTTGGACACAACAGGACATCAGTATTGATTTTACTGGAGGTGGAGTTGAGGTTAAAATGGTGTAGTGTGGAATTACTTTTACTGTTTTACATTCATGTGTACATGAGAGGGGGCAGTGGTGGCCTGGTGGTAGGGTGCTGGATTAATGATCCCAAGGTTGGGGGTTCCAGTCCCACTACCAACAGGTTGTCCCCCAGTGCAGCTGACTGGGTTATCAAATGCAGGCCATGTCTCTTACTGTCTATGGTGAGAGGCATGTAAAAGAACCATAGCCGTCAGCATGACCTGGTGAGCTGTCCTTGGTGTACTCTGCCCTCACCCAGAGTCGGCTGAGATGGGCACCAGCCTCCCCGCGACCCTAATTAGGATTAAATCGTTCAGAAAATGAATGAATGAACATGAGATCACGTGATATTTTTTCTGTTATGCTTGTGGCTGAAATTCATGCATTGCTGTGTATGTATGGTAACAACAGGTAAAAGATGAGGTGGTGGGTGGGGGGGGGGTAGCTAATCAGAAAACCCAGCACTGTTCGTGAAAAAATCTGCGAAAACATTATGGCTGGCTCAAAATTCTATAATAACATTTATGGGTCAAAAAAGTGAAAAAATCATAGTACTTTCCCTCACTTATGTCCCATCCGCATATCAGATTACATGGGGATTTCCATATGTTATGAAGGTGTAATAGTGACTTTCACTTGTAATGTCACGGAATGGTTTTAGGTACTTTTTAGTTTATCTCTAACTGAAACTGAAAACTTGCAATATATTGTTTGTGTTTTACTATAGGCAAACAATAATCTTTTGCATTCTGCAGTAGGATTCGGACTAGCTTCAGGCACTGATTGTCTGTGTGGCCTTGAGAACCTCTAGCTGACACAGTGATTGACGCTCCATCTGAAGTAAAAAAGAGCTGTTTAAAAACGCGTTCGTCAGAACATCGTGGATAAACTGAGTAAATCACACACACTGAATTCGCATCGATCCATCACTGGACACTGACATTGAACTGCCATGTTGTCCTTCGGGGGGAAACAGCCTTGACGCAGCGAACACAAAATGAACAATTAACACTGCATATCTGTCTCTGACACTAGGGTTCGAGATGACTGTTGAATTGGATAATTGGATACTCTGTAAGCTGGAGGCAGTGAGGGGAAGTTGGGAAAAGTTGAACTTTTGGATTAACTGTCGTGTAACATTCAGATGACTTTTGGATCAAGTCTGACTGCACTAGCTGTAGGGAAGTCTCAGCGGCTAGATGTGTAAAGACCAACAGAAGCATCTTCACAGAAGAGAGATTTACAAGGCTGCTGGAGGCTTTAAAACGTTTTAGAAGTATGTGTCCAAAATCTGCAGTGAAATAAGCTGATCAAATTAGTGACAGTTAATGAAAACAAATGCCTTTGGACAATTTCTGCACGCAAGCAAGTTAAAAAATTACTGCAATGAAAAACAATTAAACTGGGTTATAAATTATTTTGCACAAGCCCTGTTTCTAAGTGCAGAAGAATTGCTAAAGGCGTGCAAGGTCTTTATTACCAACTTGCTTATTATTGAAAAAATGTATTTTGTGAGGACATCTAGCAGATTTTTGTGCTGCAAATATAATACACCGTAATAAAAAAAAAAATAGGGATCATCATAAAATTAACAACAAATTTTTTTTTTTAAATTTCTGGGAATATTTCTAGTAGAGTAGGCTTCCTGAGCTGATATCCTAGTAGAGAAGCCAATTAAAGCACTCAATTGCTCATATCCAGTGGATAGAATATAATAATTAATAGTTATACGAGATGATAGCTAGCTATTGCCATATATGATGAGAGTGAAATAACTTTTTCATTCCATCCAATATAGCATTTTCATAATTTTTTTTAATTTATATATATATATATATATATATATACACTTCCCTCAAACACTAAACAGGAGAGGGGATTTGGTTTCAGCCCAGCATGGACTCCCACTTGCATGCTTCACTTCAGATTGCACTTCAGTTTCCCATTTACGATGGCACCTCCCCCATTTTTACCATCAATTACTTTCATTCCAAAATGTGTTGTTTTTCATGAAATAACCCTAGAATGAATGGAAGAGCAGGTTGCTCCACCTTCTGAAGTTATACAGCTACTTACAGTATATGTCAGCTGATATCGTTGTGTTAGATAATCCAATGTGCGATTGCTCATATCAATTAATAAGCATGAGGTGAAGTACGATATGTAGAATTATTCAGACCAAAAGGGTGTACAGCCTCGGCGGATAAAACCCTTTGAGATCTGAATGATCCTTCATGTCAACAAAAGTCGTATTCTATAATTGTTTTATTATTGGTGATAAGTCTTCTGCAGGCCACAGTAGTGCGTGTTAATCATGTGATAATCATCCCACTTATTCAGTGTCAATAATGGATAAGTTGGTTCATATACAAATTTTGAATACGATATTTGCTGGTGGCTTTCCACCAATCAGAAATGAGAAAATATTTAGAATGATAAATAATAATGTTTTTTTTTTTTGTTTTTAATATTAACGATTAAGATTTATTATGCATAAAAAATGTACCGCACTCCAGAGAGCCCTAAAAGTCTACCTTGTGAGATTATACAAGTCTTGATGCATGACTATACTAGCAATGCTAAAAAAAATCAAATCGAGATGGTAACATATTGTAATATCAGCATCACACTGTCACATTATCAAATTTTTTTGGGAAAAAAGACATGATATGCATTGTATGTTGGGGAAGATTTATACTGTGCCTACGGGATAACTGGTAACTTATGTAATCAGTAACCATAAATATGCAGCCTGCCGAATTCTAAACTGTTTAATGGAAGAAAAAAGAACCACCAACCAACCAAGTTTTGCATGATTTCAACAAATCCATGATATGACTCAGAGCTCCAGCTGCAGAAAAAATCAATAAATAAACGAAACGGACGATTAAATAAATAAATAATCCCCTTTGAGTTAAGAATTCAGAGGCGTATCATTAGCGGATGAGTCTCGCCCTGTTTGTTTTGTTACCCTTTATTCCTCTCCTGTAGATGTTTAAAATGCAGAGAGCGAATAAACAGGATGGATTTACACATAGCAAGTGTTGATTAGATGGATATTAAAATGTATGATAATGCATCTCTCTGAGCAGACTGTTCACAATGTCTCCTGCAACGGTTGTTAATCAGCTAGCTCGCTGAACGAGACACATATTCAGCGTTTTTAAAATCGTATTCATCTTTTGAGATGTTGAGAAGATGAAAAAGACTGTAAGTAAGGGTACGAGTGATTACTGAGTAATTGTTGTAAGAAAGAAAAACAGATTTGTCATTGAAGTCCTGCATGGATTTGCTGAAAACAGGGTTCGAGCCTTTTTAATACAATCGAAGAAACCCGGTTCCATATCAGCTGTGTGTCCATTTCAGAGAGTGATTGATTTGCTTATTTTCTCTCAGCTCACAGTCACTTGTCTACATTCGCAGTATGATGCAGCAAGTAGAGCAGATGATATATCGGCTTATCAGACGGTCTAACACCCAGCAGGTTCAGTATTGAGATGCTGGATGGATGGTACACTAGTCAAAGGCAGCTGTTGGCACGTGATTCAGACACGCTGAGACTTTTATATATAACCTGCTGCTAGTCAGCTGCTTTAGATTTTTCCACATGCAACAGCAGCCTGAATACAGCAGATGATGTTTTTCCATAATGATAACAGGATGTACCCATAATAATGAATACAACAACACTTTGTCTAAAGCTAATAGTGCTGAACAGTGAATCATATTTTAATTAGTGCAAATTGTGCCTTCTCATTTAATTTGATTTCTTTTCTGACCAGTATCAGGGAAGGTGTACATACAATCCCAAGGGAACCACAAAGTCTACTTTTACCGTGATATTTCCCACCCGAACATCTCATTTCAGTACTACATTATCCAGAGACATCGCTGTAACCATGGAAGTACAGTACGAGAAATGTATGAGAATATGGTCTACCATTTTGTTGAAAGCATTGTCTTCTGAGCATGGTGTGATAGAAGGTATTGGATGTTAGGTACAGTATATTACCTACTAGACATAGATAAATCAGGTGAAAATGAATACACAACATTGTTAGTGGCTAAAAGTAGAGGGAACGTCATCCTGTGATATCATTTGATGTAAAATGTTTTCTTTGTTTACCATTTCCCCCTGGTTTTCTTTCCTTTTTTCTTCAAGTCATATAGGATTAAGGCATGATTCATCCCAAAGCTGCATGGTTTGATTCAATTGTTTGGTTTTAAACCCTGTGGTAATTTACTTCAGGAACCAAAAGTGCAGAATAAGGAAGTTGCCGTGTTGGTTAAGGCAAAATCAGGGATGGAGGAAGGTAGCTAGTTTATACAGTATAATATTTAGCCTAGCGGCACGGTGGCGTAGTGGTTAGCACGTCCGCCTCACAGCAAGAAGGTCCTGGGTTCGATTCCCAGCTCGGGCGT
>JAOUQZ010043380.1:0-13193 GCA_028564935.1 Neosilurus hyrtlii | reverse complement strand
TCTCTCTCTCTCTATATATATATATATATATATTGAAAAAATATATATATAAATTCAAATTACATAGCGGAAGAGTTTGAACGTGACTTCAATATAATACATCCTTTTTTTGCAAAAGTTGATGGCAGACCTTTTTGAGTACCCTGAAACTGCATCAGAAAACAATTCTGTTGGAGGGGGAAACAATTGCAGGCTGCAATTGCAGAATATGTCCGCTAGGTGGCGAACATGTGCTAAACACAAAACAAGTTTCCTAACTGAGTCTTAATCTCCCAAGTAAACTTGTAGAGAGAAAAAAACATCAACTTCCATGGTTAAATTATTTCAGGCTTCTATAACGTATGATTTCATTTATTTTAATTACAATATTTACAGTCTTGTAAAGGCAGGAAGCATTTACACTCATGTTCACTGAAGGAGTTCAGGACGATGCAGGCCAGAGATATAGTCAGGCTCTAAGGAATTAAGATGTGCAGGATTATATACTGTATATATTATACACAGCTGATAATTTGCTAATAATTGAAAATAATAATTTGTTAATAATTGAAAAACAAACCACTTTATTTACAGTGTAGGAGCAAATATTATAGATGTATGCAGGGTCCCACATGCATTTAAAGAGATCATAGAAAATACATTCAAATTTCCTTAGTTATCATCAGTGCAGATACATTTATATTCACATCACCTGGCTGCAATATGCAGAAACACAGGACACTTATAACAAAGAAAATGGGTGAAAATCAGTTGAATGTACAGCAGATTGTATCAGGGCAGAGCTTCATCTCCGAGCTGAATTGGCTCACTAATGTGATGGGTGCTGACGCATGAATGTATTTGCATTGTACATGCATCCGTGGCATCAGGATTTTGTATCTTTAGTATTGAGACTGATAGCACATACGCTTGGGTGATGGAATGTAACAGAATGAAAAAAATATATAAGATCAACTTTACAAGACACCTTCTTGTATCTGTCTGTCTGATAATCATAACAAGTTATCGTTAACCAGTGAAGAATGCTAAATGTAAGGTTAACAATCCTTTACAGTCAAAAAGTAAAAACCTTCTACTGTTCACAACAGAAGTGAGGACACTCCTGTGCAATATGGCTTATGTGAATGACAAATGATTCAAAATTTTATTACCTAACTGTAATTGCATTACCTTGAAATTGTATTTTATCATATTTGCTGACAGTTTAAATACAGACTCCACTGTAGGAATGCGGTGCACTTAAAGTTAGAACACCTTTCATTACTGAAATTAAAAATCTTTTACTTTTTCCCTACCAATTATTTGTATATCCTCCTTTATGTTTGACGACGCACTCAATCATCCTTGCTATGGAAGACACCAGTGTTGCACAAATTCTAAAGAAATGTTCTGCTATTATTCAGAGACATTTCTTTCAGCTTCTCTTTGCTGGAGGGGCTGTGGTGCTCTACATTTCTCTTTAAAAACCCAAAGGTGTTGTGTTAAATTCAAGGCAGGTAACATACTTGGCCAGGTCAAAGTATCCCTTTGTTCTTCTTTAGAAACTTTGTGCAGGATTTTGGCAGTATGTTTTGGATCACTATCTATCCGTCATCTGCACTGCTTATCCATCAGGACTGCGGGGAAAGCTGGAGCCCATCCCAGTGGACTTAAAAGGGAAAAGCAGGGAAATCTCTGAACAGATTGCCAGTCTACTGAAGGGCTAGTACTAACACAAATATCAAATCATCCACACTTACATTCACACCCATGAGCAGTTTAAAGTAGCCAGCTAACTGAACATGCATGTCTTTGGAATGTGGGAAGAAACTGGAGTACCCAGAACACAAAAATGCCATTGACTGTGGATCAAAACCTGAATCTTCTTTCTGTGAGCAGCCATTGCCAACCACTGAGTCACTGTGCCGCCCCCTAGATGATTATCATACTATAATATTCCTATTCTGTGAAGCTTATGGACATTAGAAATCAGCCAATAATTTGTTATACCCATAAGCATTCCTGGTACCATCTTATATCTACCTACACCATTTGAACATATGCAGCAACATATTATCACACTCCCACATCTGGGCTTTACTGTCAGGATAATGGCCTCACTGTGTGGTAGTACTGGCTTGGTCCATGCCAAACATGCTTACAGTACCATGAAAAATTTTATTTTCCTTTTTTTGTTTGTTTGTTTATTCATAACACTTAATTGTTTCAGATCTCAAAAATAATTTAGTGCAACACAAAACACAACCTTAAAAAAATTATCTGATTTACTGAACTACAGAACTCAATAACATCTACACCAGTTAGCCATAACATTAACACCACCTGACAGGGCTGTGGCTAGGCAGCCCCAAATGCAACAAGCTGCCAATGCACTGTGTTCTGACACCTTTCTATCATAGCCAGTATTGATGGTTTCTTTGAGCTACAGTATCTCCTCTGTGGGATCAGACCAAATGTACTAGTTTTCTCTCCCTAAGTGCAATAATAAGCCTTGAGCATCCATAACAATCTTGCCAGTTCACAGGTTGTCCTAACTTTTGTAAATACTAACCACTGCACACTAGTAACACCCTACAGGACCTGCTGTTTTGGAAATAAACAGACCAAGTCATTTAGCCATCACAATGTGACCTCTGCCACCTAGATTCTTACACTTGCTGGTGCCAATATAACACGATAATCAAGTTGACCCAGGTTTTCCTCACTGTTAATATTGGCCCATGTATTTAGTTTGTATTTCCCAGCAGTTGATTTCCACTTCACATCATCTCCTCTTAGTTTGCACACTCCCAGAGCTCGATGCATAATTGTTACTTAGTGTATCCTGCACTAGAATGGGCTGGCATGATGGTGTAGTGGTTAGCACGTCCGTCTAACAGCAAGAAGGTCCTAGGTTTAAGTCCAGGGCTCGGGCATTTTTGAGTAGATGTCGCATGTCTTCCTGTTGGTTTCTTCTGGGTACTCCAATTTTCTCCCATGTCCAAAAGACATGTTAATAGACTGTTCCAAACTGCCCGTAGGTGTGGATGTAAGTGTGAATGGTTGTGTGTGTTGGCCCTGCAATGGTCTTGTGAGCTATTCAGGGTGTACACTGCCCCCATTGTCGTTTGAGATACTCTCCAGCCTCTCCGAGACCTTGAAAGGATTAGTGAGTAAGTACACTGGAATGGTGCAATCTGATTGGTCAGCTATCTTGGGATTAAAAATAATTATAACAAGTGGATAATGCTTGAATCATAATGACAGAGGCTCACAGTTTCTCACAGGCACTTGAGCCTGCAGTGTTATCATTATTATACTTTAAAATGGAAATAATCCATGAAAAATTTTTTTTCTTGTATTTTCTTGTAGTATATCCTAAAATCTAAAATTACTTTTATGTGTCCTTGTAATATGTAGGCTACTAAGCTCTGAATGAGTATGCGTAAAATACTTTGCAACCCTATCAACTGGGCTCAAAGTGCATTGATAACCTGAACACTCTCTGTCATGGTTAAAATTTATACAAAAAAAGTATTATTTTTTATTTTTTAGATTGTATTTTATTGTAGTTTTTATATATATATATAGGTTTGATTCCCAGGCTCAGGCATTTGTGTGTGGAGTTTTCATGTTCTCCCTGTGCTTGCGAGTGGTTTCTTCACACAGTCCAGAGACATGCACAATAGGCTCATTGGCTGTTCTAAATTGCCCCTAGGTGTGAGGTTGAGTGTGAATGGTTGTGAGTGCGTTAGCCCTCCGTTGGCCTGGCAAGATGTTCAGGGTGCATTCCGCCTTCGAAAATTAATGAATGAATAAATTAATTGCAAACACACCTGTACAGAACCAGCTCTGATAGGTGTCAGATGTAGTATGTATTCTCATCTCACTGGTCTACGTTTTTGTAAAAATAAGTAAATAACTATAAAAATATAATTTTCATTTGTTTCTCATTATGTTTCTGCATTGTGCAGTTTTTGTTTAGGTTCCAGTGTAGTGTAGGTTCTCTCCTATACTAGACTAGGAAGATTAGATTTGTTTTTTGCCTTCAGTGCATCATTTTTAACACAACTGTTTACTATGTAAACTCACAGACTTTGTCACTGATTCTGAAATCTTAAAAATTGGCTAAAGTGCTGTCCCAAAAAAATATGAAGAATGAGTTTAAAAAGATGATTTCAGTGTACTTTTCTTAAAGTCCCATGTAGTACAAACTAAAACTCCTAATTGGTTTAGGAAGACCCCATTAATGAGCATGTGTGATCACTGTTATGATTTAAATCTGTAACAATAAGATTTTTAAGAAAAAAAAATCTGTAACAATAAAAATAAATGTAAAATATATATAGACGTCCTGTCACAGGAATTATTCAGCAATATCCACCTCGCCTTTGACAAATAATTGTAATTTAGTTACTTCACCTATCAGTAGTCATAATGTTTTTATTTTTATAGTTGGTCAATGTATATCCCTGGGAGAAAAAGTAACTGCTCCCTACTCTTCTTGGTTCTGCCACCTTCGGCATCAAAAACTGTAATCAAACGCTTACAGCAACAGGAGAACAGCCTGTCATTGTTAAGCCCCACCTTTCCCCACTTTTCACAACATTGTTTTATTTTGGGGCTTTAAATTATGAACTGCCCATTTCAGGTCCTGCCACAACATTTCAATAAGATTTAAGTCAGTCATTCCAAAATCTTTTTTTTTTTTTTTTTTTTTTAGCCATTCAGAGGTGGAGCAGCCCTTATGCTTCAGATGAATATTCTGCACTGTAAGGCAACTGCACTCGAGCTTCAGATCATGGACTGATGACCAAACATTTTCCTTTGATACTTCCTGGTAGAGAAATTATTTCAGCCTGCACAGGCCCTTCGGCCCCTGTAACACATTGACGATTTAGCCAGCGCAAGTCGACGTATGAGAAATTTGTATGCTGGCGTATGTTGAATAAGTTATGGTTAAGTTTTGTATAATTTACAGCATGCTGGTGTAAGTCATAGTATGGCAAGGTTGTCGAAAAAATTTTTGCATGCACAGAATTTTCGTCAATTGTAAGCATATGGCTCATACGTTCCGCATATGCTGGCCATAAGTTGTTGGTAAGTTATGCGATCATTCACAACGTTATTTGTAAGTTACTTATAAGTTGACAATAATAGTGTATTGTGAACCTACGTATAATTTATACCATCGAATGGCTAGCATGTTGGCAGCCTTCACGAAATAACACTGATAGTTCAGCATACGCCAACGTTTTATAGAAATTTGTCATATGTCTGTTAATATGTGACGGGGCATCCCCACACCATCATATTACCATTACAGTATGTGATTGTGGGCACAATTGTGGGTCGTTATCGAGGTATGCTGTATTAGGTTTATGCCAGCTGTAACAAGAATCATATCTTCCAAAAATTTTTACCTTCGACCCATTAGTCCAAAGAGCATTATCACAAACTGTTTGGCCATTTTGTTTTGTTTTTTTTGGCAAAGTTTAGATAAGCCTTTAAGTTCCGCTTGCTTTGCAGTGGTTTTTGCCTTTCCACCCTCCCATGGATACCATTTTCCCCCCAGGGTCTTTCTAATTGTGGAATCATGAACACTGACATTAACTGAGCTGGAAAAGATCAGCAGGTCCTTAAGCTCCTGTCACCTATATACACAGGGATACAAGAGGTCCACAACAGAAAAATGCCATTATAGACTGTTGTCATGGAGCTTTGTACAAAAATAATTTTTCTCATAGGTTATTTTTATTTTATTATTTTTTTCTTGTTTCACAGGTCAGGGTCATTTTCAAGTATTGTTGTGTGATGTCCTACGGTGTCCTACAGCTGTATTACAATAGACATATGAATTTCATTCTGGCTCATATGATAAGCTCAACATTGTGCAGTTTTCTTACAACAGACATATGGATGCCCTACGTCAAACATGCTGTACTTCCTTATATACCCAACCGTATTGTATGACATTTCATTATAATTCATAATTCATATCATTAAGTGATTTTTTTTGTCTCACAGCAATTGCATCACTTTTATATGAACACCCTACAATTTAATATACTGACTTGATCTATTTTTTTCACAACAGATATACTGCACATATATTACATGTGAACACAACTACACAGCTTTCAAATCCACCTCAGTCAAACCTACGTCAGTTCCTTCTGTCATAGATCTGATAAATTCATACAACAAAATAATTTCAGGTTGTTTGTGAAAGTGGCTTTAGATGTTCTTCTGGCTTCTTCTGTAACTTCTCAGATAAATGTTCCATGTGCTCTTGATGTAATTTTGCAAGGCTAGCCATTCCAGGGCAGATTTAACATTGTTCCATTTTTTTTTTTTGTCTATTTTGTCCTCTGCCAGAGGTTTGCTGAAATCTCAGAGTTTGGGAAATTGAATTGTGTCCCCTTTTTAGCGCATGATAACTGTTTGTATCATGGCATTTATTTTCTGGTGCCTCATACATATATATATATATATATATATATATATATATATATATATATATATATATATATATATATAAATGGAATTCATTTTCAGGACACGCTGTATCTTGGCCTTATCTGAAAAGAATGTGCTTACAATCAAATATGATAAGCTTCTTTTTGTGTTCACCATGCAGTTCCTTACTGTGTTCTCAATCATAATGAACTTCTTTAGTGTTCTTCATCACCATGAACTTCCTTTTGTGTTCCCTACAGTGCTTAATCTTGCAGTTTGGAATCAAAGAAGGAAGGTGTTTTTTTTTCCTTGGCCATTGTCTATAGAGGTTAGTGATATTCAGTGACCTTGGCACTGCCTGAGCTGTCACAGTGTCTCCAGGTTCCACTAATAATGCCTGTGTCAAGTCTTAATCACTTGTCTGTGTGTTTCTCAGAGATAGACTGTACACCACTGTGGCTCTGATTTGTAGTACTAAGACTTGATCTGTACCTTCTCTTTATGGCTGCAACTGCATTAAGACTGATTTGTAGTTGGTTTCAAATCTTCCTGCATCTTTTTCCATCGTTGTACAATACGCTTTTTCACTTCCGCTGTAAATTCTTTTCCATGTGGAGGCATGAAGCAGAGTGCATATGTCCAAAATTGAGAAAGTTTTGGTCTTCACAGGCCATTTTATAACCATGTTTACATTCATGGCATTTGGCAGACGCCCTTTTCCAGAACAAATTTTTTATACAACTGAGCAACTGAGGGTTAAGGGCCATGCTCAAGGGCCCAACAGTGGCTGCTTAGAGGTACTGAGTCATGAACATCTAACCTTCAACTCAATAAGATGGAGCCTTAACCACTAGCCACCACTGCCCATGTTAATTTAGTTAGGCTAAATGGAAATCAAAGATGTACTGTGTTTTGTTTCAATAATCACAGGTTTTCTAACTTGTGTGCCAGGAAACAAAGGTGTATTCACTTTTATTGCATGGAGTTTCAATTTTTTTTTTTTTTTTTTTTAAATAAAAGGCAGTACTCTTCTTGTCAAAGTAGAAATAATGGACTCACCTTTTTTTTCCGCATTCCTGGGTTTCACACTCATGTTTTTACTTTGAACTAATGAAGTTTCTGATGTGGTGTAGTCCCAGTCCGAGTGTGTCTGCTCTATATCTTTGTGTACAAATAAAAAAAAAAACCCAGCAGTGCCTTTATTTTCATGAACGTCAAATCAATGAGGAGTAAAGAACTAAGTGAATGAGAGCTATGAAGAGAGACGAAGGAATAAAATGTGTTATTCAGGGAAGCACTGGTGTTCTTTTGATTTTTTTGTTACCTAATGACATATGCTATTTATCAGTCAGGTGTTAGATTTCATGTTAAGATGTTAGGCTTAACATTTAGGCCTGAGGATTATGGCTAAGGCTAAGATCAAGTTTACTCCGTGGTACTGATTATCACAACAGTAGTGGCTCGGTTAAAAGTAGGTAATGTCTCCAGGCAATTCAACTGGAACAGCTTTAAACAGCTTTATAACTTAAAATCAGCATATTATGCATGGATTACAGCTCAACTGGGAATAGATATCTGTGCTCAAGTACTGAAAAGCATCCCGGATGAGAGAAGCATCAAGGAGCATAATTAAGGAGAGGCACTCCCTCTCCTGGTAATTACCAATATATGTATAACATCTTGTCTGTGTAAGGAATGCTTAATCAGGATTTTAGTCTTTTACACAAATTTCAAAAACAAGACACACAGAAAATAAATGGGAAGCAAGTAAGGCTTTGGCTACTAATAGGAAGCTAACATGCTAATGATATCCTCAATGACAGACTAGGAAGTGATTAATGTAGAAAATCTCAATATTCATATTATTATATGCTAAGCTTTGTTTTTGTAGATTCTCTATGTTTATAAATGAAAACATGGCTAAAAGTGCTGACAGTTTACACTGACAGTTGTGCATTTTTCTGCAAATAATTCACAGCCATTCCCCAACATCCACCGTGTTTGCATGGTGTTGAACTATCTTGTTCACATTCTTAAATCCAATCCATGTCAATTTTTTTAAAATGGCATTTCATCTTGAGGGACAGTAGTGATATTTGACAGTAGACTAGATGCATTTTTACTTGGGGTGATATGTTTTTATTTTTGTGAAGAAGAACACTTTGGTAGAATGCTGATTTAACATGGCACAAAGGCACAGAGGTGTACACAGTTCTGTCATATACTAACTATAATGCAATACATATGTTAAGATTTCTGTAAGTCTGATCTTGGGATCCACTAGGTATGTCCACTTGTCCTTTCACTCACTGTATAGTGTTCTCTAGAATAGAATACTCACTAGGAGATCAGGGCAGACAGATGTTGATAGATTTCAGACACTAGGGGATTTTACACTATATATAAATGTTAGTCAGATTGTGCAACCAGTCAGTTCGTCAAATTCCTAGTTAGTCATTCATAAAATTTCTTTTAGTTAGCCATTTCGCAAAATGACTGGTTCCTCAACCTGATTGTAATATATATATATACTACATTGCCAAATCTGAAAAAGCCAATCTGCCTTCACACTCATATGAACTTAACTGATATCCCATTCTTAATCCATAGGGTTTAATATGACATTGCACCTATAACAGCTTCAACTCTTCTGGTCAAACATTCCACAAGGTTTAGGAGTGTGTTTATGGGAATTTTTGACCATTCTTCCAGAAACACATTTGTGAGGTCAGACACTGATGTTGGACTAGAAGCCCTGGCTCACAGTCTCCGCTCTAATTCATCCCAAAGGTGTTCTATCGTGTTGAGGTCAGGACTCTGTGAAGGCAAGTCAAGTTCTTCCAGACCAAACTCACTCATCCATGTCTTTATGGACCTTGCTGGTGCGCAGTCATGGAACAGGAAGGGGGCTATTCCCAAACTGTTCCCACAAAGTTGGGAGCATGAAAGTGTCCAAAATCTCTTGGAATGCTGAAGCATTCAGAGTTCCTTTCACTGGAACTAATGGGCCAAGCACAGCTACTGAAAACTAATACCACTTTGTTATAATACCACTGACAGTTGACTGTGGAAAATTTAGTAATGAGGAAATTTCATGACTGGACTTGTTGCACAGGTGGCATCCTATCACGGTACCTTGCTGGAATTCACTGAGCTCCTAAGAGTGACCCATTCTTTCACAAATATTTGTAGAAGCAGTCTGCATGCCTAGGTGCTTGAATTTATACACCTGTGGCCATAGAGGTGTTTGAACACCTGAATTCAATTATTTGGATAAGTGACTGAATACTTTTGGCAATATAGTATATATTTTATATATATATGTATTTTGGCATGAAGGTTAGAACAAAATTAATGCCAAAGCCTTGCCTTAGACTTGTTCAGCATTGGCTCCATTGGCTCTTCTTCTTTTACATCTAAAATGACAGACCATAATGCATTGCAGCCTATGTCAACCAATGTAGGGTACATCACATCTACCCTACATAGTGGTGTGCCTCACGACCATTAATTCATTCATTCATTTTCTGAACCGCTTAATCCTAATTCGGGTCACGGGGAGGCTGGCGCCCATCTCAGCCGACTCTTGGCAAGGGCAGAGAACACCTTGGACAGCTCATCAGGCCATCGCAGGGTAGTGACCATTAATTGTATGTTGTATTTTTTGGCTTCACTATTTTGTTTAACCCAAGCATGAGCAGTAGATATGTGGGTATTAATGTATTGCTGCACGCCCCTTTCATCAGTAGAAATGGTCAGACTCTCAAATTTACTTTACTACATCCTTCCAGAGAGCCTAAAGTTTAAGCTGTAGATATTTCATTTATATGGTTATAGCCTCCCTCGCACAGAGTTGACTGAAATGGGTGCCAGCCTCCCCATGACCCTAATTAGGATTAAGCGGTTCAGAAAATGAATGAATGAATGGTTATGGCTAGGGAGGACTTTTTCATATTGACACTAACTAGAAATTTGCTGCCATTGACTATGATTTCAGAAGCGGCTGCCTGGTTTAACACAACAGTCAGTAAGCTTAAAATTGATCATTTGGATCATTAAGATGGATTTCAGAAAATCCAGCGTAATGTTATTGATAGTGTATGTGTTCACTGACCAACAAATCTGGATTGCTGAATGAATCAATGGACCAGCATAGAGGGACAAGAATCTGCAATGTTTCCATTACTAAATCATATGCTCACATTAAACTCCCATTCTGTGACATGATACAGATTTAGATCAGATTTTGAGATTTTGTTCAGCAGGGAGACTACAAGGCTATCATTTCAGTAGTATGTTTAAAAATTCTTGACATTAATCACAACCAAACATAATAAAAAGTCAGTAGATTTATGATAAACACAGGCATGTTTGTAATATGGTAAAAACTTCTAAGATTTTTTTACTGAATATCCCCATGTTAGGGATAAATGACCACTGGTATCTACATAAAACTCTGTTAAAACCCTGCCAAAGTGATAAAGGTTCGAATTTGTAAGGCTAAATGAATGTAATTATTCATTCATTCATTTTCCAAACAGCTTAATCATACTAGGCTTACGGGGAGGCTTGAGCCCCTCTCAGCAGATTCCGGGCAAAGGTGGGAAACACCATGATCAGCTCACCAGTCCATCGTACCCGGAGGAAACCCACACTGAAGCACCATCGCCCAACCGGGGACTGAAACTCCGAACCTTCTTGGTGTGAGATGGATGTGCTAAAAACTACTGTACATCACCGTGCCATCCTAATCTAAATTATAATAAATTCGATTATATTCAACATTTATTTTCAAATTTATGAATACACTTATTAAGTATAAATCTTAACACATATTATATACTCATGTAAATATTCAACAAATATCTACAAAACTTGTTATTCCTTTTTATTCGGCAAGGAAGTGTGGCATGTAACACCCCCTCAAGTTAATTACAGGTTCATTTCAGCAGAAAGCTTTCTGTAGGAATGCACATTCAGGCTTTTAATAGAGTAATCGACACACTTACACAGCTTCATACAGATCCTGCACTAAGCACAAAGCTGGGTACAGTGCTTCAAACTGACCCTGTATTAAATGCTGTACAAAGCAAATGCTAGGCCTTGTGACTCATACACAGAATCAGAATAATCAGCTTGTGCACTTGCATAGTTGCTTTAGTACTTATGTATTTTAAGGCATTTCAGCTTGTAGTTCTCTTAACAAGCTACTGCATGATTGTTTGTAAGGCACAAATGTATTGCTCAATTATATTTTCAGGCCGTTTACAGTAGGGTGGAATATATTCTCTGTAGTCAGGTGAATGTTTAGTTCAGATGTTAATAAGCCATGTCCTGGAGAACCCACTGTTCTGCAAATTTTATTGTTTTTCCTGCTAGAAATGCACTAGATACAAGTACCATTATATGATAATTAACAGCTATTCTTGAGTTAAAGAAGGTGCATTAAAGAAAAAAACAAACACTAAAATCTGCAGAGCAGGGCATCCTCCAGGGCCAGAGTTGGGAACCTCTAATTTAGATCCATTAATCTTCATTAAGAGCTTTATCCTGTTCGGTGTCATGGTGAGTCCGAGCCTATTCCAGAAACGCCAGACATGAGGTCGGACACTAGTCTAGTTAATAGCATGTCTGGGATGTAAGAGGAAACCAGAAAACCTGAAGGATACCTCAAACAGACACAATATGCTGCACCACTGTTTGCTGTACCACCAAGCCACCCAATTTGTCCCATCTTGGAATGACTCAGCGGAACAACTGAAACTCATTAGGATCAGGCCTGCCCTGATGAATTTCTGGTGGATATTCTGTATCATTCTCACAATTTCTAAGTAATGAGGGCGACTGTGTTTGGTAGCATGAGAGAATTATTGTGATGGCCAAAGTGTGTAATCGGCATGGCATTGTTTCATCAAACTTAAGCAATAGCACAACATTTATAAGGGCCATGTATAATGTGGACGCCTAATAGTGATCAGTCTGTCCATGTGTGCATCTGTGCATCCCCATCCTTGTCTAGGATGTAACTTCCAAACCTTTGGGGGCACCTGCCTCAAACTTGGTGAATATGTGTAGGGTGTTAAAGCAGCATGTCACAGTGACAATACCGGTACATGACACTCCACTTTTCAAACTGTACAAGTATGCCTAGTTGGCATAAAAGCTCAAGTTGGGTAAAAGCTCATGGTCAAGGCCACAGTGACCCAATGTTGGTATGCGAAACTCCCACTTCCCAATATGGATAAATATGCCTGATTTGGTTTATGAGGGGCTAAGCATACAGGAAATATGGCCCGAGCAAACGTTTTCTTCTAAGCGGGGTCAAAGTGAAGATCAAGGTCAAAGTGATCCAATATTGATACTCGACACTACCAATTCCCAAGATGTATAAGCATGTATAATTATGCAAATAGGCAAATAGGTAGACAAATAGGAATTTTGTCTTCAGATATATTTTTTTTAAGTGAAGTAAAAGGTCACAGTGACTTAATGTTGGTATGGAACACATTGCCTTACCACCCTACACATATACACCATAAGCTTGAACCATAAGTTTGAGTCAGGTGCCTCCAGTGATTTGGAAGATTATTATGTGGTGCCCTTATAATCTAAATAGTCTGAATCACACATGATAAGCATGCATATATATATATATATATATATATATATATATATATATTTATATATATATATATATATATATATATATATCAAGATCTTGAGTCGATTTTCCGTAGAACAGTGCTCGATACGTC
>JAOUQZ010043379.1:0-13195 GCA_028564935.1 Neosilurus hyrtlii | reverse complement strand
AAAACTCCCTCAGTTGACACGAGGAAGAAACCTTGAGAGGAATCAGGCTCAGGAGGGAACCCATCCTCATTTGGGTGTCCAGAAAATCATCTCAGAATGCACGAAATCCTAAGATGGATTGGTTTTCAGTTTAGTGATTTTTGTCAAGCATTTAAATTTTTTTTTACGAGTTGAAGATATGTACTAGCAACTTTATTCTGCGATGTGCTCTTCAGTGATTTTATGTAGATTAATCTGTTCTGTAAAAAGCACTCCATTAACAACTTGACACAGCTCAGGTTATGATTATGGAATAGAGGCAAAGCATAAAACGTTAAATACATAGCAAATAAAAAAGTTATTGTCTTGTCCAACAGGCATCGATGAATAAAGTGATTCCATGGCCCGGACATAATGTTTCTTCTCCTGGTAATATGTCCATCTATGAGATTTCTACTAACAGCTCGGGCAACAGCGTTCTGCGAAACAGACCCTTTGACCACCATATATTTAAAATATTTCCTATGTCATTCAGTTTTCAGTTCAGATTTGCTTTACTTGTGCTACACTGTTTCTCTTTGTTCTTGCTTGGCCATAACGCAGCATTTTGCTGCTCATTGAGTACTGTACAATAAGAAGGGGGCTTGTGGGCGTGGCCTGGCGTAGTCGTGTTGATTTTCACCCTCGCTCCAGAGCACAATCACTTCTCTACACGTGCACAAAGGCCGCCTTGTATGCAGTGTGTCTAGCCGTACCCGGCGCTCATTCTTTTCTTCGTCTCCCCCCCAACCTTACCCTCATTTTACATACCCACCAACTCATTTACTTAATCATTGTGCTGCCGTTCTCTTCGGACATGTTAAAAATAAAGACTTAAGCCACAGCGTTTATTTACCATCCAAGAATTATCTGTTTTTGGTCAGGGTATGACCAAGCCTCTGAGGCAGTGTTATAATCTGTGGTTATTTGAGATGGTCTGGTCGAGGCTCAGCAACGTTATGTGGCAATAAAATGTAGTCAGCTGTTTATCCAAATGTTCTGAATGACCAGGTTATCCAGTCAGTGTTTAACTTCCCTTCATGCTCAAATTTTAAAGAGTGGTTTGGGGAGCACAAGGAATTATTTGATGCCATTGGACCAAGTAGTTCTAGGGCATTTTGAGAGGAACTAAAGTGGGAACACTTAAATCAGCCGATGGTTGCTATAGTGATGTCATTTCTGTGCGACATGCAACAATAATAGCAAGAGGACGGAGGATGTTGTGATTGGATCTGTGCTGGTTGTGTGTTTAATGACAGTAATGCAGTTCGAATTGAGACATGTGAATAATGATGAAAAAAGAGCAAGGAGTAGAGGTGCTGAGAGGTCAATACCCAGTTCACAAAGCTTTTAAATTTCACTTAGATGTATCAAAATATATAAAACTATATGTATTTCTTCTGGTGCGTATAAAGCACTTATATCACTCACGTTTCCTTTTTCCTGAGATAGGGCTGGCCAAAGCGGCCTGAAAGCACCAAGTTATTTATTTATTTTTAATTTAATTTAATTTTTCACATTTAAAGCAAATACAATAATAATATTTACATTTACAGCATTTGGCTGATGCTCTTACCCAGAGCAACTTACAATTATTATTTTTATACAACTGAGCAATTGAGGGTTAAGGGCCTTGCTCAAGGGCCCAACAGTGGTGATAGGGGGTATTGAACCTCTGACCTTCAGAACAATAACCCATTGCCTTACCCACTAAGCCACAATTGCCCTAAACATATATTTTATTTTAACAATTTCAACCCAGAGAAGATCAGAAAACACATTTTTGGGCAGGGTGTTAGCCTGGTGCACTATGGAGCTGCTATTTTCCAATAGTTCCTTTGGTTTGAAAGCATAATTTTCACACACTGAGTTGCACCAGAGTCCTGGCCTTAAGCCAAGATTGCATGATACCATGGTGAATGACTGATCACTGATGCAGGCAGAACAGAGACCTGCTACCCCAGAAGCGTGTATTTATTTTCTCTTGGTGAGTTTTTCCTTTTATCCCCCATCCTTTTAATATACAGTAATGATTCAGACTGAAACAAGAAGAATCTGGTGTGCCGAACAATCTTTACTTGTATTGTTTTAAAATGTTTGTGATCCTGTGCTGTATAAGCCATCAGTTCATTAAAGCAGAATGCATGTGTTTGTGGTGGCTGTGCTGTTTATTGTACAATGCATCTGTATGTCCAGGAAATGTTTATTTAAAAGTTTTAATGATATAACTATATAACTCCCACCCCCCTGCTCTATTGCCTATAATAATGTCCCAGGAATAACATAAATGTCTTGGCTGAATTAGCTTTAATAAAACGACGCTCACTGTACAGTATCCGCAGATCTAGGCAGATTTGGAAACATTGCAAGAAAGTAGAATAAAATCCTAACTAGCTTGTGATATGGCAAGAGGTCTAACCTCAAAAAGAGTAAATTTGCTCCTAAAGCACCAATTATGTTTATACTTGTCCAGTTCTCATGTACTCCTCAAAAAGATTTAGGAGAAATAACTCCTACTGTTCTTATTTCAAAACTGGAATTGACTGCAGTTTCTTGGTGTGTATAAACCTGACCTGTCTTAAGGCTTAATGCTGATATGTCGACCCGACACTCAAAAGCTGTTCTTATATAGTTAGTGAACAGGGAAATGCTTATCACAAGAACGTTTTCCATCCATGTAAGCAGTGCTGACTGTGAGCAGTGCTCACTACATGGCGTAGTGACCAAAAAGCCAAAAAAACTCAACTAGCATGAATGAGAGAGTGTGCGAGAGGGGGCATGAGTGAGGGAGAGAGTGTTTGCTTATTGACTGGAGAAGGAGTTAACTTCCAAGAATTTAATATATACACAATGCAGCATCATTTTGTGTGTGTGTGTGTGTGTGTGTGTGTGTGTGTGTCTTGTTTTGGTTCCAGTCAATGGACTTGGAGAAGTTCTCTGTATTCCAGTCCTGTGTGAAGCACTGAAGCAGTGAACAAATTATGAGCTCAGCACAATAACGGGTCAAATTCAATAAGCACGCCTGCTGTTCTCTGCATCACACTGCGGTGTGTGTGTGTGTGTGCGTGCGTGCGTATGTGTGTGTGTGCGTGTGTGTGTGTGCGTGCGCGTGAGAACTGGATGTGCCTATAAACTGCTGATGGATTTGAAAATTGCAATGACATCTGCCTCTTCACAAAAATAGCTATGATATATATATATATATATATATCATAGATTCCAAATGTTTACTCTCATGCTTTAAGGTTAGTTGTGTATAAATACAGATTGATTGGTTTGTTTAGTTAGTTGTTGTGAATGAACATGTTGTATGTTTAATATAGAACATGAATTATATGACGTTATTTGAACTTGACAGCTCAGAGTATATCTTACTTGGTTGTGTGTGATAGAGAGAAAGAGACCAGGATAGAGATATCCAAGCTGAACCATAAGCCCGGAGGCATTATGGTTTCCTTTTAATGAACTGGCTTTGTGCTTAATTAGGAAAAAGCAGAACCCATTAGCATGACACAGCAATAACAAACGATTGGGAGGCATTATGGGTGAAATGGTCTCAATGTTCAACTCACTTTTGCTCACAAGATGTGTTACCATCTGGTTGTGTCAGCTTTACATTTGAGTTACCTCTACCTTTACATTTGTATAGTTTCTTGCCTTGATGTCAAAAATACTGATGTACAGACTTATACAGACACACACACACAATACAGAATTTCTTGTAGCTGCTGTATTTGATTTTTGTTTGTAAATTCTCATCAGCACTTCCTGTGTATGCAAAGAATACTTACTGTAACCTTCGTCCTCATCCGCCCCATGACTGCAGCCAGCTGGAATGCTTGCATATACAGAGGGCAGGGGCACTAGAGTCATTACACTCTGCCAGTAAGTACAGTTTGGCTTTCTACAGGTTGTCACTCCCTCTGTTGGACTCTGGAATGATTTGTTCTTCTACACACACGTGTTGAAGCTTTAGCTCTGCTCAGAACACTCCCATCCTTGCTTTAAATAACTATGTCCCTCAACACTGTTCAATCATTTTGAGTTCTCATCTGCAAAAACACTGTAATTAGAGGACAAAGTTCTAGTGAGATTGGAAGCACAGTGCCTCTCTGAAACAACAAAGCAACAGCGTTAAATGACTTTATTCCATTTCACAACTGACAGACATTACAGCTCGGCAGGACCTAAAAGACAAGGTGAGCGTGTGTGTGTGTGAGAGAGAGAGAGAGAGAAGCAGAGATGGAACATGAGAGAAAGAGACAGTAACACTTGAGTGACCTCAAGATGGAACAAGAGAGACAGCAACAGAGACAAAGTGAGAGAGAAAGGGAGAAACCAAGAGATTGAGTGAGAGGCGAAACTGAGAGCTGGAGAGAGAGTGAGAGAGTCCGTGAGAGAGAAACTGAGTAGGATTGAGAGAAGCAGAGAGAGAGAGAGAGAGAGAGAGCAAGAGGGAGCTATGGCGTGTGAGAGAAAAAGAAACAGAAAGAGAGGATGATCTATCTAATCCATCTTTCTATACACACACACACACACACACACACACAGAGCTTTTGCTATCCTCCACATTCTTTCTGAAAGGCTGGCTTGTGTGACAAAAAAACGTGCAGATACTTGCACTTATACAGAAAATGGCCAAGAGAGTTAAGGGCGTTTCTTCTAACCGTTTATAGGGAATGTTTCACCTTTAAGGCACACAAAGTGTTTCAGTGCACTGTGTGTCATCAGAAATGCAAATCCTTACTAACAAAAAATGGCATATTAAAAAAGTAAATAAAATTAACATGAACTAGATGTCTACACAAAGCCTGGGATGTGTTGATTTCGAGATGCAGAAAACTCACACTGATCTCTTCACTTGTAAAAATAAAAAAATGAGCATTAGAACATGAATGTAGGAGTGTGGGAATATTTTCTGTCATTGTAGTTAACATTTTTAATGGCATGAATTATAAGAAAAACACAGTCAAATTACTTTGAAGTACAACAGTATTGTCCAAGATCCCCCCCCCCCCCCCCCCCCCCCCCAATTGAAAATGAATGTAAACAAAAGAGGACTGAAACCTATCTGTGAATATTATAAGTCCAAAACAAACTACAGGGAAGAAAGTAATCAACACTTCCAGTGCAGCAATCAGCCTTACACCGTCTTGCAGAATTCCTCCTAGCAGGGTGTAGAGCATGTTTTTCGAATCTTTACTAAGAGGTGTGTTGATCCTGTCTTCATCACTACCGGAAGGTGTGTGGGGATTATAGCGCCCATCTTAAGGGATCCTCCCTTAAGAATGACATCAATGACGTTCATCAAGAATGTGCCACTACCCTTTGCCCACTGGGTGAGTGAAAATAAAACACTTAATCTCACCTAGTGTACTTTATACTGTCTGACACAGCATTTAAAAGAAAGAAACTGTTTGAGATGAGTACTTTTAATACCTTGTGTCCCTGAGAAAAAATATGAGCTAGCATGCAATTTTTCTTGAGTCAAGAAGGACTAGCTGTTTACTTCAGAGGCTGCCACCACCTAGAATTAGGTTTCATGGTAATGGTCAATGCAAAGAATGTATGCTAATCATATTCTTTGAAATCTCTTGTGGGCCACATAAAACGAGTTGGGGGCCAGCTTCAGCCCACGGGCTTTAAATTTGACACCTGTGCTGTAGACAGTTCCATAAAAAAATTTTTCTTTTTGATTGTTCCTTGGTGGATTTGTTACTGGACTTACTGGACCATCTCCGGTTCAACTTTAACTTTCAGAGAGATGGCCTCACATTATTGTCAAGCACTCTTCAATAGTATGCAAAATTCATGGGTGAATGTAACACTGTAAAATCCCTGAAGCAGTAAAGCAACCCCAAACCATAACATATCTGCCTACATGGCTCATAACTGGTATGAGGTTCTTTTCCTAAAAGTTGTCTTTGGTCGGTACCTCACATAACCTATACAATATACTATGACTGTGTTTAATTTGTCTGTCTTGAACACATTATTCCAAAAGGCTGGTCTTTTCCTGTATTGTCACTAGCAAACTAAATCTTTATCTAATGATTGTTTTGCGCAGCAAAGATTTTTGGGCTTGCTTTCAATGCAAGTCAGATCAATCCTTTCTCTTTCTAATTAAAGATGTATGCACTTTGCAAGAGTTACCTGCAGATACTGTAAAGTTCTGGGGATCTTCTTGAATTTTTATTTATTTGTAAAACATTTTTTATATATACGTTGTTTTGATTTGAGGAGGTCTTTGAGTCAATTGTAATCTACACCGTTTTTGACTGATTTTACTACTTAGTCATTAAGCTGTCTGGCCATTTTCCTGGCCTGCGTCTAAATTAAAATCTTTATGGGCTATTTCTCAAGAACTGCAAGAACAGCAGATCATTCTAAAATATGGCACACGTGTTTCCTATGTTGTTTGTGTGCTGCATAGGCTTGTCAGTTATTCAGTTTGACCTGTGATTTTTTTTTTTTAAATGACCTTCACCCTGTGCATTTTTTTCTGGGCTATTTCTCAAGAACTGCTGTGCAGCTGAGGGGTTGTGTAACCTCTGCTGGCTATTTTTCATACAATAAAATGATTTATTTCAAATGACTTGAATATTTTTAAGCCTGTTGACTGTCTCAACTATCCACAACATCTTTTTAGAGAGCGCTTTGGATCTTGGCATCAGGACTCTACCCTTAGCAAAGAGAACACCAAACCCGAGATATTGGGTTTAAATAAGACAGGTTGTATCTGCAGGAAGTTCTAATCAATGGCACTAATAATGACTAGTAACTGATGTGAATAAATCATTTGCTTCAAAATTGAATGGCTGCTCTGATGTCCTTTCACTTTTTTGTGTGTGCACTGGAATTCAGTGTTCTAGCTAGTGCACACAACTTCCACAATACGCAGCATATAGTATAGCACACCCTCTGGGAATATATAATTTGTCTACTGAGTTCATGCAAATAACTGTAGCCTAATTAATTCAGTGAACAATGACAAGCCTGGGATTATTGTGGGATGTCCCATGTAATGGGTCGACCACTTAGCAGTGCTTCACTGGGGCCATGCTCTGTGTCCCTTGGTCTCTTTGCACAATTTTTACCGGTGTGTCAGTTTACCTGTACAATTTGTGATGACATCTCCCACTGATTTACTTACGCACTCTGTGATGTCTCTGTGATAGGCACTGCTTCTAGTAACATCTACAAAACATAATAGACATATGGACGGAGTAGAAAGGTTGTCCACAAAGGCACATAAAAGTATTACTTTTTTGCTACATTATGACTTGAACATAAGTACATAACCAGACATCTGCTACTGATGGTTTTCAGGCTTTGGGTTAGCTGTTTATGCTAAAAGATTTTAAGAGAAATGCTGTGTTTCCCATGTTGTCTCACAATGTGCCTTGTTTTCAGCCATGTTCTCTTTGTTTTGCTTTCAGAAATGGCATCGTGGCATGTGACAATGCTCTTGATGCTACTGTGTGTTGCCTGCATACACTGTGTCCATTTTCCCTCTCCCACCGCCATCAACACGGTGGTCCAGGACCCGCGGACAGGCCGAATCTATGTGGGTGCTGTCAATGCCGTTTACCAGCTGGACTCTAATTTACGGAAGCAAAGTGCAGCTCAAACAGGCCCTAAGAAGGACAGCCCAAACTGCACTCCACCTATCACTGCCCAGTGCTCCGAGGCTGTAGAAACTCAAAATATTAACAAGTTTCTGTTAGTGAACTCTGCTAATGGCACATTGGTGGTGTGTGGGAGTTTATTTCGGGGTATCTGCTCCCTACTCAATCTGAGTAACGTTGAGCAGCAAGTGTATTACAGTGACACCAAGGGAGAGAAGACATATGTGGCAACACCAGATAGTTCAGTCTCAGTGGTAGGTGTGATCTCAAATTTTATCAAGGATACAAAAAACCTGAGCGTTTTTATAGTAGGCCAAGGCTATGGCAGCTTAGATAGTGTGAAACTGGTGAGCACACGTTTGTTGCAAACACATGGTGACATGGATATTTTTGAGAACGTTGTGGAGACCTCCACTGTGCAGGCACTTCCCTACGTGCAGCGCTACCAGCATGACTTTCGCTATGCTTTCAAGCATGGAGGCCATGTCTACTTTCTGTTCTCACGAGCAGCTGACAAAAGTGGTACCCACAAGCTCAGCTTTGTGGCTCGCGTGTGTGAAAATGACCAGAATTACTACTCCTACACAGAGCTTCAGCTTATTTGCAGCGTGGGCCAAGATAATGAGTACGACAAGGTACAAGCAGCATACCTAACCTCTCCAGGGACAATTCTTGCAGAAGACCTCCGTTCCAGTGGCAATTTACCAGAGGGTGATGAGGTGCTGTTTGCTGTATTCAGCAAACCTAACAGCCAGGACTCAGCATTCTGTATGTATCCTCTTAGCAGCATCAACCTCAAGATCAAAGATGCCATCGAATCATGTTATAAAGCAGAAACCATCAACAGCAAGCCAAAGGCAGTCACCTCACCTTATAGCAACAAAAATGAGGAGCTGTGCTCAACCAAGAGAGAGGTAAGTAAGATAAGATAATTCTTTATTGTCCCACAATATGGAAATTCTCGATGATACAGCATCAAAGTGGATAGATATACAAACAGAGGTAGAAAGGCAATAATAATTTACATAAATGAACAGTACTGGAAGGAAAACTTAGCAGATATAGATATAAACAATAAGTAGGAAACTGTATAAATTATACACATAAATATATATTTTGAAGTTTGTATAAATTATACACATAAATATGTATTTTGGAGTTTGTACTTTTTTAGGAGGAATAATTAGAAATCAGCAAAGAGATTTAATATTGCTTTCTTTAGACTGAATAACAGCTATGGTTAGTTTTTTCAATATTTATCCCTGTTTTTGTGGCCTTCACACAGCAAGTTTACAAAAGGTTGGAGATGGATAATACCGAAATCCTATAACCATTTTCATTTTTTGTTTACTTCACGGGAGCACAACCCTGGTCATGGAGTGCCAGAGCAATTTCCCAGTTTAGAAATGTCCATATTATACTGTATACATGTGGGCTTGTTTTCTTTCTTGCTATAAATAAATAAATTATGTGTGTGTGTGTGTGTGTGTGTGTGTGTGTGTGTGGATCTGTCTTTCTTAGGAAGGAACCTGTTCATTCATTCATTTTCTCAGCCACTTAATCCTAATTAGGGTCACGGCGAGGCTGGCGCTCATCTCAGCCAAATCTGGGTGAGGGCAGGGTACAACCGAAACACCTCGCCAGATCATTGCAGGGCCAACACACACACAACCATTCACACTCACACTCACAGCAACGGGTGATGGAACAGCCAATTAGCCTACCGTGCATGTTTTTCAACCGTGGTGTACCCGGTGGAAACCATCGCAAGCACGGGAAGAACATGCAAACTCCACACAGAAACGCCCGAGCTCAGGAATCGAACCCAGGCCTTCTTGCTGTGAGGCAGATGTGCTAACCACTGCGTCATCAGTAAAAGGAAACTGTTACTGCACAATAGGCTCATCTGTTTAAGTATTTGATATTTACGTACTTGATAAAGCAAGATTAAACTTTAAGTTTTACCTATAAAGATCTAACCTAACAGGAAACTTAGCTTCCAATCAGTGTTTAAGCTGAACTTTTGAACCAAGACTGACATGTTTACCTGAGAAAAATAGGCTGAAATATGACTGTGTTCGCTGGATTACTGATCCCAAGGCCTGGGGTTGAAGCCCTACTATGAGTGGGATGTCACTGCTGGTCCCCCAGTGCAGCTAACTGGGTTATCAAAGGCCGGCCATGTCTCTCACTGTCTGTGGTGAGACCCATGTAAAAGAACCACTGCTAATTTTCATCAAGAGTAGCTGCATAGTCATCAGCGTGTTTCTGCCCAGCAACAGCCAGGCGTGCGGTCAAGAGTGTACTCCGCCTTCGCCCAGAGTCGGCTGAGATGGGTGCCAGCCTCCCCATGACCCTAATTAGGATTAAGCGGTTCAGAAAATGATCAAATGAATGAATGCCTGCATTAGGGCATCGGGCCAAATAATGAGAAAGTAAAGTTATACTATAGAAGACTATTTTCTTAACCTTTCACACCTGCAGCCAAAATATTTAAAGTAAACTGGGAAGTGTTAACTCTGGTCTTGCCTTTACAGCCCCCTTCACTTACACTTTTCAAGCGATTAGCATGCTATTGATTCCTGACTGCAATGCTGACTGATGTTTATGTTATAGGCTCCACTGTAAGCTAGAGATACACATACTGTATTTATTTAATAGCTGTGTCCTCTGTCTGAGCTCATAGAAATCGTTAAATGTTTACTTACTTTTTTTTTATTTACAGAGAAGAGTTCTAGCAAAGCACTTGATCTGGAAAAAAAGGTTTTCGGATTTTTGTTCAGCTCTTTAAAGAACGACCTCGCTGTTCATCTCTGCATGCAAGAGAAACATTGGGCTACTTTTGGGTCCTTTGTAATGTCTTAAAATCCTTTTTCTATTTTTGCTGCGGAGAAAGAAAATTGGGATGTAGAAATGGAGCCTCGCTGTCACTCCCGCAGGCGTATGTATTGATTTCTGACCTACTTGAACTATAAAGACTGCAGTCTCCAAAGCAGCATTATGTGCTCTCTCAGTTCTTGTTTAGTAACTGAGTACCCATGAAGTTGGTTACCTTTTTTTTTCAGTAAAGTACCAAGAGTACTTAGGAAATGTAATTGAAATAATGAGTAAAACACTAACTGGATAACTGACAGCCACCATTCTGACAAATAATGCTCCCAGTAGTTCAGTGGATACATTTTAGGGTTTAGGTTATCTTCCTGTAGGTGTTCTACTTTAATTTACAGCTATATTTATTAATATATATGTATTATTTCCTCATCTGCCTAAAATTAGAGAGTAAATAAAAACATTTTACATAATCATAGGTAACTACATTCATGCTTTCTTAAAGTTTGGGCTTTTGAAATATGCTAAAAGCCGAAGAATGTTGTTTAAAGGCCCACTTCATAAAATCATAGAAATCATTATACAGTATAATTGCTTTTCTCTTATCAGATAGTCAGAAGAACCTACCAAAATGTTAGAGTGATTGATGTCGTCTTTTCAGTGTTTCTTCACAATTTTCATGTTAAATCTGTCACAATATTTTTATTTCCGGCAAATCATACTCCACACCGTTTTACTGTCTGAGTGATCGCATGAATTTATGTGCTTTGTTCACTACACGGCTTCTTAGTCGAGGTAAATGATAAATCTAAATGCATATGCAAAGTTTTAGGCATGTGCTCACCAAATCAGTGGCACTGGAGCATCTGCCATTGTCAAAAATGCACTCCAAAACAAAGCGCATCTGCCAAGAGTCTGACTTCTCAGGAAAAATGCCAAGTCTTTATTTCAAAACAAAACCTTTAGCCTGGATCACAGCATGTAGCCTCCATGGCATTGTTGCTCCAGTTGGTCAGGTCAGTGATCAGCAACATTAATGTGGCAATAAAACAAAGTCAGCTGATGACCTGAATGTACTGAATGAGCAGGATATCACATCAATGGACTTTTCCTTCCCTGATGGCACAGATATAAAATGAGGACTCAAATAATGAAAGAATGGTTCAGGAAGCACAAGCAATTGCATTCATATATGTTTTGGCACCCTAGAGTCCTGTCCTTAACCCTATTGATTAAGTTTATTCATCCTATTAAGCCTATTAAGTTTTCGGGATGTGCTGGAGAAGACTTGGAGTGGTTCAGTTTTTCCCTCATTAATTTAAGACGTTGGTGAGAAATGAGCTCAACTCTGGATGGAAGTAATGGTTATGTTGCTTAAGATTGTTGAAACAATACGTGACAATATGTGACGTAAGTAAGGCTAAAGACGGAACAACAAATATTTGTGCGACTTTTTTTTGGCCGGGCAATGTATGTATGTATTTTTTCAGTGGTTTTGCCAAAATTCAGACATAAAACTGTATGCAGCTTGGAGCAGAACACCAGCTGATGAAGTTGGCTACAAGTACTTTTCCAATAGAACAAGTCAGAGCCATTTACAAATAGTAATAGCTGATTATTATATAGTTTGATTGCCTTCTTAATGTCTATAGACTGAGTAAAAGAACAATCCTTCTGTTTATTGTAAACACCAACTCCAGAAAAATCATCTCCAGAATACCCTTCATACTTTTGTCCTATTATAAAATGGAAAATCAACACAAATAGATTATATAATAATAATAATTCAGACTTAGGAATTATATTACCAATGATTACTGTCGTAAATTGTTGTGTAATGACAATAAATAATTGTTATTCTTGTAAATACTCAGTTTTGGGCCAGATTTGGATTCCTAGTTCTTCATTTGGATAAATATCTGAATCTTAACTGTACCTGCTAAACAACGTAGAGGAAAGTTAAGAAGATTGGAGAAACCCAACATTTCACAAACAGAGGAACTTTATCATGCAGTATTTACGGACAGAAAAGTGTCTCAATTAATTCTTTTTTTTATTCCCTTCCTTTATTTTCAGCTCTGGAGATCATATACTAGATCTCTCAATGGACAAAATGGTACATTGTGATTATGTTAGTACATATGGATACTGCTGGGTGTTTGATGTGGTTAAAAATCGGATGATGTAAACGCTATACTTAATGGAAAGCACTCGTCACCATGCTGATTTCACTAATGTCCTTTTCAGTAGAAGTTTGGTGAGGGTATTCAGTGATGTGTCTATGCCGAGGTTGGTTTAATGATCTGTGAAGGTGTTTGGAGCTCATAAAGAAAAGAATAATTAAGACAATTGTACTTGAACTTTAGGAAGTTGGACCCCACACACATTTGAATCTCAATAGCTGTAACCATGGATTAGTGAAATCCCACTGCCCTACAAACACAGACAAAGCAATAAAAGTGCGCCGTGTAGCTAAAGGCACTCTCATCAAGTCACATTGTACGAACTCATCTGCCTCAGTCTCTTTTGTGGAATGACTGTGAATAAGCCATTTACAGCCTTACAGAGTGTCTTCATGTGGGTGGCCTGATGATAGCCATCAGTAATTCCTTTCTATTGTATTACTGTTGTTTATTTCTCTCTCTCTCTCTCTCTCTCTCTCTCTCTCTCTCTCTCTCTCTCTCTTTCTCACTTACACACACACACACACACACACACAC
>JAOUQZ010043378.1:0-13195 GCA_028564935.1 Neosilurus hyrtlii | reverse complement strand
TCTGGACTAACTGGAGCTTGTTTATGCACCTATTAGAACATCCGGAGAGTAACGCATTACAATAATCTAATCTCGAAGTAATAAAAGCATGTACAAGTTTTTTCGCATCATGCAGTGACATCATATTTTTTATTTTAGCAATATTTCTGAGATAAAAGAAGGCTACCCGAGTAATATTATCTACATGAGCTTCAAATGAAAGACCAGGGTCAATAATTACTCAACGGCTCTTAACTGCTACCCACGACAAAACTGAAACACCATTGAAACTTATTAATTAATGCTAAATAATCAGAAACCTTATTTCTAGCTGCCTGTGATCCGAGTACTAGTACTTCTGTCTTATCAGAGTTTAGTGAGGAGGTTAGTAAGCATTCAGTGTCTAATGTCCTTTACACAATTCTCAAGTTTATTAAACTGGTGTCTCTAATCTGGCTTTGCTGAAATATAGAACTGTGTATCATCAGCATAACACTGAAAGCTAATACTATGATCTCGAATAATATTACCCAAAGGGAGCATGTATAGGGAAAAAAGCAGTGAGCCTAAGACAGAACTTTGAGGAACTCCAAACTTAACATTAGAACGTATAGAGAAATCACCATTTACATCTACAAACTGATAATAGTCAGTTCCATAAGATTTAAACCAGGAGAGCACCGTTCCCTTAAGACACTCTTGATAAACATTATGTACCAGGAATTGTATTTCTAATGTTTTTGCTTAGACATATATTTGAAATTTAGTCCATGATTAACAAGTGGATTTTTTTTCTAAAATAAAGCAATAAACTCCCAAAAGCCAGAGTCAGTAGCCGAGTGCTCATCTGGCAGAACCCACGAATTCGGCTGCCACTCACACTTCACCCGACCCCTAAAGTCCCTCTCCCACAGGTGGTGGATCCATGAGAGGATTATGCAACATTCCCTGCCAGAGAGGTGGCATAATCCTCCTATGAAAAAATGTGTTGAAAAAAACTGACTAGATATATTCAGGCTCACCTCAACACATAGCTTGGGCTCTGGAGCCACCCATCTCGAGAGTAACATCTATATGTTACATAATCCTGTATGGATTTGCTCATGGGGAGAGGCAGTGAGCTGTTGTGGGCATCCTTGTTGCCCCCGTCTCAGTGCCCACATGTTCGGGTTCTCACCGGTTGACAAAAGGGTAACCTCCCTCCACCTCCAGGTGAGGGGATGGGTCCTGACTATTTGTGCTTATGCACCAAATAACAGTTCAGAAGTCCCACCATTTTTGGAGTCCCTAGGGGGTGTGTTAAAGGGCGCTCCCCCCCTGGGGAATCCCTTGTCATCCTGGGAGATGCCCATGTGGGCAATGACAGTGTGACCTGGAAGGGTGTGATTGGTAGGTACGGCCTCTCCGACCTGAACCCAAATGGTGTTTTGTTGTTGCACTTCTTTGCTCATCACAGTCTGTCGATCATGAACACCATGTTTAAACATAAGGCTGTCCATAATCGCACTTGGCACAAGTTGTGGCTTCATGTTCTGGACACTCAGGTGAAGAGAGGAGCTGAGTTGTCAACCGATCACCACCTGGTGGTGAGCTGGATCCGATGGTGGGGGGAGGCTGCACTACAGACCTGGGAGACCCAAGCGTGTAGTTAGGATCTCCTTGAAACACTGTGTACAGTGGAAGTGGGGAGCTGCTCACATCAACTGGGAATGTTGTTGTGGGGTGAAAGGAATACTTCGAGGACTTCCTCAATCCCATCAACATGCCTTCTGTGGAAGAGAAAGAGCCTAGAGGTTCACAGAGGGTCTGCGGTCGCTGAGGTAGTTACAAAGCTCCTTGATGGCTGGGCTCCTGGGGTGGATGAGATCTGCACTGAATACCTCAAGGCTCTAAATGTTGTAGGACTGTCTTGGTTAACAAGTCTCTGCAACATTGTGTGGTCATCAGGGGCCATACCTCTGGATTAGCAAACTCAGGTGGTAGTTCCCGGTTCATTCCGGCCGCAGCACTCTTGACTAGCTCTATACTCTCTACATCTCATTTCTGCTTTTTGCAAATGATGTTGTCCTTTTGGCTTCATCAAGTTGGGACCTCCAGCTCTCACTGGACCGATTTGCAGATGAGTGTGAAGCGGCTGGGATGAGAATCAACACCTCCAAGTCCAAGGCCATGGTTCTCAGCCTGAAAAGGATGAAATGGTCCCTCCAGGTCTAGAATGAGGTCCTGTCCCAAGTGAAGGAGTACAAGTATTTGGTGGTCTTGTTCATGAGTGAGGGAAGGATGGAAGGGAGATCGACAGGCAGATCGGTGCAACCTCTGCTGTAATGCGGAGATGGTACCGGTCCATCATGGTGAAGAGACAGCTGAGCCGGAAGGCTAAGCTCTCAATGTACCAGTCGATTTAAGTTCCTACCCTCACCTATGGTCACAAGCTTCGGGTGGTGACCAAAAGAACAAGATCACGAATACAATGTTACTTCAAAGGACCCATCAACTTGGTGAGTAAATTTGAGCTTGACGTGGGTGACGTTGTATGAACACTTTATCTCCCAGTGCAAATTGCCTTAGTCATGCGCCCTTGTTATTCAGTCCAGCCTGACATTCTTGTGCCTATAGCAAATGGTACTATTTCAGATGACTGTCTTTGTGGAGTTTGCAGGTCATGGATGTGTTAGATTTAAATGTTTGCTCTGTGAAGGTCCCTCCTTACAATTTTCCTCGATGACATCTAGGATCCCCCACAGCTTTTAGCCATATAAGGAGTTAAAGGGAAAAAACAACATAGAGACTTGAGGTACCTTCTTAAAACCCCTGTGAAATGAGAATACATTTTTTAGCTTTTAATCCTGTTATCTTGTGTTAATTTTGTTTCCCTTCAGTTTTATGCAAAATATAAGCAAAGATGAGATTATAAGTGTATTATTTAATAGCTAAATTCTAGTCGTTCCTCTTCCAGTGGAACATTTTCAGACATGTGATGACTCATACAACCCACTGGGGCATTTACTAATTTTGGATCCAATTTATGCCCCTCCCCCATCACTATAAATTATGCCAGTTACTGACTAGACATTTTTTCATGTCAGACATCAGATATACTGTAAGTACTGCATTCAGTAGTGTGTGGGGAGAATTTTACTATTCATCTTTTGAGAGAAACTTGGCTGGGTAAAGTGTCGTAAGTCAATGTGAGAAATTTACTAAGCTAGTTTTGGCCCCATAGTTTTAAGTGTTGAGACATTGATGAACAATTTTTCCAAAAGCTTTCCGTACAGGAAGAAATCCACATGATCTCCACTATACACTCCTTGCCGACTTGTCTGTTGTTAGCCCTACACTGTTCAATGATAGTCTAGCTGTAAGCCCATCATTCCTGTGCTACACCTGCACCGCATAGTAGCTGCTAGCTGGCCTGCCCATTGTTAGTTGACAGAATTATTAAAAGTTGTATTCTGTTATTCACAATCTAGATGTAGACTGTGTACATGTTTGTACATAATCGTTCTTTCTCAGACATTCTATAGCTGACCACAGGAAACTCCCAACTAACATAAATCTAATCTCCCCTGGTTCTGTAGGTAAAAACAGCACTCTCCATCGTATACTTACTGATAAAATCTGTTAACTTTTGGTGGGTGTCAAAGTATATGACGTGAATGTTTAGAGGGTAAGTTCCCATTTTGTGAGACAGGATGTATGTTGTTCCATGTCTTTAATATCTTGTTACTGCTTGTATATCACAGTGACTATAAGAGAAAAGGCCAAGTCTGTAGGTAACATTGTTAGTCCTTTTAATACTCTTATGGCCTAGTGTAGTGAGGATTGACCTTACGGCATCAATGCATTCTCACGTGTTTTAGACAGACAGTCATGTGCAGTCTCTGGGGTGATAAGCAGGTGCGTTCTCTCTGTGGTGGTTGGCATTTTACATTTGGCATTGAGTTTCTTCTTCAAATGTTCTGATGGGCTTGCTGCTGAAACTGCGCACACCTCTTACACAGCCAGTGTGTGGGAGCTTTGTTTTATTGGGCTGGAAGCCAAGGTTGCACTAAAAGGGGGTGAGCTTGATGGTGGAGTGGAGGGTTTTGGGCATACTCTGCCCAAAGAAGAAAAAGTGCTCAAAGAGACAGCACAGAATGTCTGCAAGAGGCTTCCGATCTCCTGGTTGGCACATTCCACTTGCCTGATACCTAGACTCTACTACTAGCCTCAGGGTGGTACCCACACATGAGGCTGACCAATTTCTACAGTTTTTCCCAGGGTAAACTGGACCCCACAATCAATCACAATGTTCTTGGAGATGCCAAGTTCCTGACTACATGGTTCAAAAGTAGAAATTCGAAGAATCATTTACATATGAAAAGGAGGGTGTTGTAGTCCTCGGATTCTGGGAGATAAGAAATAAAATTGAAGACGAGGTGAGACCAGGGGCACCGGGGAACTGAAAGAGGCACTATTGTCCTGCTGAGGAGAGTACATGGCCCTTTGATGTATTCGCAAGCTGAGCATGAAGCTATAGAGCATGCAATGTCCTCATCCATTTGTGGCCAATAGTATTATTTTTTAACAAACATGTGTGGTGCATTTGACACCAGGGTAACCAGTGATTAGTGAAGTGCGCACCCAGAAAGTGAATTCAGTTCTGAAGCACAGCAGTACATAGATGTGCTCTGAAGGTGGCACTCAGTGGGACATGGTAGGACAATCTGTTGAGGATCTTCTGATCAAGGTCCTATTCTATGGGATTGACATAGCATGTAGCTGGGAAAATTGTCACTGGTTGAAGAGGCTAATCATTATGGTTAAACTGTCTAGATAGGGAATCGGCAGTTGTGTTGCATGTGCCAGATCGGTAGGCTTAGGAGAAACTAGCATATGAACAACGTCCACCGAGCCTGGTGGATATTCATTCTTTTAGCTTTGCTCAGATATTCCAGGTTTTTGTGATCTGTGATCATGATGAACTGATGTTTTGCATGTTTCAGTCATTGTTTTAGCTCCTCAAGTGCCAGCTTGGTGCCTAGAAATAATGATAATGCATGTCATAATTCAAAAATAAATGATCAGGTACATGCTGTGCTTATCTCCAATGTGCTGTGAAAGGATGATCCCCACCACAGTATCAGATGTGTCAACCTTGATGAAGAAAGGTTGCTCAGGGTTAGAGTGCTTTACAATGGGTGACATGGTGAAGGCTACCTTTAATTTCTTGAAAATCTGGGTGTCTGCCAGGTTTCATTGCAGCCTCTTTACATGATGAGGGTGATTGACACCATCCTGAAACCCCTATATAAGCCAGGAAATGCTATAGAGCTTTGATGGTGATGAGCAAGATGAAGTGACAGAAGTGTGTCCCTCCAGTTGTGTAACCTAGGAAAAAACACCATGGTGATGTTAAATATCCATCTCTTCCCTTTTACATGTGCTGTAGTTAGTAATCCTGCAGCTACTTTAGCACCTTTCTTTGATGAGGGATTCCACTGGGGCATAAATCCAGATGAAACTGACATATCAGATAATTTGTACAGCATCAAAATATATTCATTGTGCCCCCAGGTGGTGCTAAATTTAGTTTTCCATTCATTGCCTGGGTGAATGCGAAGACACATATATGCACTGTGTCAGTCCAACTTGGTGTAGTACTTGGCAACAGTTCTAGGGCAGAAGGAATCAAAGGCAGTGGGTAAGGATATCTGCCAGAGAATTGCATTAACTTCAATTGTTAATACAGCCAGAGACCAACCCCCCTTCTTGAAGAAGAATCTGTCTGACACAAGTGAGACAGATGTACTCTGATTTGAGTGATTGAGCCACATATTCTTCCAAGGTTTGTTGCTCTGTATGAGATAAAGATAAATAAGGCAGTGGTAAATAAGGCATAAGTCTGTGAGGTGGCAGGATGCAGGCCCTCTTTCTTGCTGAAAATTTCAATGTGGTTATGATATTCTGAGGGAATGTGTACGGATGACTGAGTCTGTGCTTTAGAAGATGGTAAATGCTTATTGACTTTCTGATTCACTGAAGGGAGTTCAGCTGGCAATGACCTCTTGGAGATGTTCCGATCAGCCCAGAATATCACAGGATTATGGACCATGATATGCCCAGGATGATGTGTTGATTTGGTGAGGTCGTGATGAAGAATGTGATGTCCACTTGATGGAGGGTGCTAACATTCATATATATATATAGGTGTGTGGAACAGTGGATGACCAGCCTCCAGAATCTATAAAGGCTGGAAGCACAAGGGATTTCTCTAAAACATCTACACATAATGTAAATGTCTTAGGCATGCTATTAGGAGAAGGACTTCCTGGAGAATTAAGGGGATACTGGTGTCCCTTTACTCTGCTGGTGATATGACGTGGGGTTGCTCCTGCTGAGGTACTGAGTGACAGCATGGTCAGGATGGGCACAGTAGTAGTGGTGTTTGTGTCAGAATTGCCCTCTCCAGGTGGCTGTGTCAGATGCTTCCTCAGCAATACAACACAGTGGAGATAATCCAAAATGTAGTCATGGAAGCAGGCAGAGATCATGCACAAAAAGACAGCGGCAAGGCAGAGAATCAAAAACAAGAAGATAAAACAGTTCATACACTATAGGCAAAATACTATGAAAGGCATTGGCAGTGAAAAACAAAATAATACTTTGTAAAGAGTAAATGAATAGAGTCATTATGTAAAGAGAAGCTTATGAGGTGTCATTGTGAACAGGTGTGATGGAAACATGTAGCACGTGACTGAAGTCAGGTGATTGTGAGTGGCAAGGTGGCTGATGGGAGATATAGTGTGAGCAGGCCAATGGTGCAAAAAAATTATATCTTTAAGGAGAAATTAGCTTGCCAATGGGGCAGTACACTTTAAGCTACACTGCCAGTCAAAGATTTTTAGACATCTGTATTTATATTGGAAATGAAGAAGTTTAAGTGTAGTGAATAGCCTGAAAAGGAGACTATGTGGTACAGCAGAACTATAAGAACAAAAAGTGAGGCTTCAAATCATCAGCAAGGATCCAGAGCACAACAGGTAAGTTATGGTAATTTATTGACAGAGATATGTGAAATGACATTATAAACAGGGCAGGCAGAGCTTCAGTAGAGGTCTGGTTAGTTCACATACAGCAATTGCTCAGGGGCACTCTTTTGGAGGGATTTAGGAACTCTGCTTCCTGGGAAGCATACCAGAGAGGGGTGGTGTGTGATTTCCATGTCGGGGGAACTGATAGGGCACTGACACAAATCCATGACTCAAAATGCAAATCCTGAGACAGTCTGAGTTCAAAAACACAGAGGCACTCACCAAAGGACAGGGCTGACGGAGGGAATCCAGGAATAACACACTGGGCCAGTGGCTGGGATGCTGCAACTCATGAGAGAAGATGAACTGAGAGAGAGAAGCACAACAGGGGAGTAATATATAGACAGGGGAACAAGCGTGACTAATTACCACTAATTGCTGCTGCATGGAGGCTCTTTAAGGTACAGTATGGAATTTTGAGCTCAGTGCAGCAGAATGTGACACTTAAACACATAATCAATTTAGTGGGTGAAGGCAAAGCAACCAACAAGTGCAACACATTTTTGGAAACAGTGTTGGGAAGAACTTCCAGATCAATGGGGCAATAAGTTACATTGTTGAAAGAATGCCACTAGTGTGTTTGTCTGTAATATCTGCAAAAGATGGCTACTATAGTAAGAAAAATATCAAAGATTAATTAAATTGTGTTAACCAGGAAGATTCCAGATTTATTTTTTTAACATTTTTTTTGCTATATGCTTTTATTTACAAGTAAACTGAAACAGTAAACTGTGTATATTTCACTACAAACCGATAAAAGAGGTGGTCTAAAACTTTTAACCAGTGGTTTACTTATGTATATCATTTTGTGTATCTTTTGCAACTTAAGAACATGCATGTTACGTTTTCATCCAACAAACATGCACACATAATTACTTCTAGGTCCAATAATTACCCTTAGGTGGTACATTAATATAGACAGTACCATGGGGAACCAAAAATTACTTCTACTCTACCTAACATTTCTGACAGTAGTGGAACTTTAATAGAACAATACAATACGAAATGTGTTGAATTGATGTTCAGTATGAACGTATGGTAAATAGTTTTAGGGTGAGCACAGGACAGTCTTAATGAATATAGTCTAAACTAAATGAAGATTATCCAGTGAAGAAAGGGTGAGATCAGAAAACCACAACAAATTAAGTGCAGACACTCCAAGAAAAATAGTAGCATAATGACAAGCAGCATTGGAGGGCAAGATGAAGTGACAGAAGTGTGTCAGGACCAGGCACCAGCATCATATTAGACAGGTATAATTCTCTTATCCTGCAGTGGTTTAAAAAGGTGTACACTGAAATAGTGTGAGTGGTTACTCTGGAAGGTCTTCCTATGACAGTACAGTGGTGCTTGAAAGTCTATATAAGGATAAATAGGATTTAAAGATCATCCAATTTTTACACAAGTCCTACTGTCATATATATATATTCTTATTTAATCATGCTTTGGTATAACGACTTGTGTCTTGATGTTAGCACAATCACTTTACAGTAAGGTCCCAGAAGGGTGATTCTGTGTGGAGTTTTCATGTGCTTCCCATGTTTAAGTGGTCCAAAGTCCCCATGGAAGCTTCCTTGCCTAGCCCAGGACTCAAATCCAGAACCGTCTTGCTGTAAGGTGGATATGCTAACCACTTCACCACCATGCCACCTTGGTCGTATCCATCCACAGAATTTTTCATAAACTTCTGGCTTGTCCATGTGACCATTAACAAACTGTAGAAGGGTTACAGTGTTCTTTTTGGAGAGCAACAGACTCAAGAATATTAACACTAGCCAATGCGAGACAGTCCTTCAGCTGCTTAAAAGACACCCAGGGTTCCTTTTAGACCTCCTGGAATATTCTTCACATGGGACTAGCATAGAGAGACTCTTCACTATCTTTGGACACAGTTAAGCTGGTTTGTGTGGCTATTTTGAAAATAGATGTAGAGAGAGCCAGCTCTGAGTTGTCATACATTATTTCTGTTTAAGGTGTTTACACAGAACTTGAACGAGAAGAGGTGTGGAAAAGTTAAGGTACTCTTTAAGAGTTATTTTAAAGATAAGAACATAAAGCGTAGTATAGCCGAGCTAGCAGGTGGCAAAAATTAAACGATGCACATGCTTTCCTCTGTCACATTTTGGGGCATTACTTGTTCTTCTGAACTGAGAGAGAGACAAACAGTGTCGATAGGCAACAGTGGGCCTCATTCATGAATATCGAGTGAATATTGTTTTTTTTTTCCGGAAATTTGCTCAGAAGAAAAGTAGTGAGAAAAGTCTGTTGGATTCACGACATGTTCTTAAACCTCAGATTCACAGCTGTGTTCTTTGCATGGTGAATTCCATTATCTGTATAAATAGAAAGCACATACCAGTTGTTCTAATTATCATATGTGAACACTCCCTTAGCCTCCATAAAATGACAAAGGGGCGTGTCCACACACAAATAATAATGAAGGCGGAAGCACCAGAACCTAATATGGGAGAAATAATTTTATTCTTCTCATTAATTCTCTTGTGTGTAAAGCAGCTTATCACTGGCTATATTTTTATATACTTTATTAAAGATATACTGTATTAAATTGGATTTAAATAATGTATCCAAACACAACTAGGGCATATATCTGATCTACTAATGCAGTACATCATTGTAAGAACAAAATTCTGGGAAACAGGAGACCACATTTGATAGATGGCTTAGGGAGTCAGTCTTGGTTCCATCCTATGAAATGCTGGATGCCACAGCTCTCCAGTCATACTTACGATCTGCCGTTCTCCGGAGAAAGTGTACAGTTAACTGCACCTATAATGTTGGTAAGAGCAGAAACAGAATGGCATGCCCTGATTAGAATATGTTTATGTTCAGGACAGAAAAAAATATCATATTGTCTGGCCAGTAGATTTATACTATCAGGAACTCGCAGGAAAGTGCAGCTGATGTCAGTGATTTTCCCCTGGCTCAATGAGTTGCACAGCTCCATGTGAAAAGTTGGTGTCTAAATACATCCACATGGGCTTTGAAGATGCACTCTTTCCTAAGTGTCCAAGCTGGAACTTACTCTAGTTGCAGTAAATAGGCTGTATTACCATGCCAGCACTGAAAGAATTGGTCTATGATTGCTCTGTAAATAGCGTTATCAATTATTAAATGTGCCATGGTTTCCAATGAATGCAATTGATAAGTCATAGAATGATGTTTATTTGAATGATGCTTTTTGCTGAAAGTAATCATTTAAAAACTTTAATATGGTAAAAAAAAAAATGCTATGTAATATGACATCATATGTATCAGAAATGGAAGAAAATTTTAAAAACAAGCAAAATAGTAGCAAACAGGTCCTAGGTGAAGGTCCAGGCTAAACATGTTTCAGAAGACCTTTATGGATAGAACATCAAGTATGCAGGTTCCCTTGCTCAAACATGGGTTTCTGGGGTCCCCTCCTGGAGCCAGGCGTAGGGGAGGGGCCCCAAGGCAAGTGCTTGGCCAGGCCCAGCCCGAAAAAGTAGACATGGGTCCACCCTCCCATGGATCCACCACCTGTGGGAGGGGCTATAGAGGTTGGGTGCGTTGTGAGTTGGGTGGCAGTTGAAGGCATGGGTTCTGTCGGACAGATCCTCGGCAACTGACACTGGCTCTTGCAACATGGAATGTCCCCTCTCTGGTGGTGAAGGAGCCTGAGCTAGTGTGTGAGGTTGAGAGACTGACTAGATATAGTCGGACTCACCTCAACACATAGCTTGGGCTCTGGAACCACCCATCTCAAGTGGGGCTGGACCTTATTCCATTCTGGTATTGCTCGTGGTCCTCGGTTGATGAAAAGGTAGCTTCCCCCCACCTCCATGTGGGGGGACAGGTCCTGATTGTGGTTTTTGCTTATGCACCAAATGACAGTTCAGAGTACCCACCCTTTTTGAAGTCATAAGGGGTGTGTTAGAGATTGCTTCCCCTGGCGACTCCCTCGTTGTACTGGGAGACTTCAACTTCCAGACAGTGTGATCTGGAAGGGTGTGATTGGTAGGTACGACCTCTCCGATCTGATCCCGAATGGTGTGTCATTGTTGGACTTCTGTGCTCGTCACTGTTTGTCCATCACAAACCATGATTGAACATAAGGGTGTCCATAAGTGCACTTGCCACCAGAACATCCTAGGCCGCAGTTTGATGATCAACTTTGTAGCCATGTCATTGGACTTGTAGCAGCATATTCTGGACACAGGTGAAGAGAGGAGCTGAGTTGTCAGCCGATCGCCATCTGGACCTGGCAGGTCCAAGCGTGTAGTTAGGGTCTCCTGGGAATGATTGGTAGAGTTTCTTGTCAGAAGAGCCTTTAACTCCCACCTCCAGCAGAGCTAAAATCACATTACAAAGGAGGCAGGGGACATAGAATCCGAATGTGTTATGTTTCATGCCTCCATTATTGAGGTGGCCGCTCGTAGCTGTGGCCGGAAGGTCATCGGTGCCTGTCATGGCGGTAACCCCCAAACTCGGTGGTGGACAACTGTGGTGAGGGGAGCCACCCAGCTGAAGAAGGAGGCCTAGACCACCATCCGACGGCTTAGGAGGGGAAACAGTTCTCCACAAATACTGTTTACAGTGGAAGTGGGGAGCTGCTCACCCCAACTGGGGATGTGATTGAGGACCTCCTCAATCCCACCAACATGCCCTCCGTGTAGGAGGAAGACCCTAGGGGTTTGGGTGGGGGTCCGCTCATTGCTGGGGCTGAGGTTGAGAATCAGCACCTCCAAGTCCGAGGCCATAGCACTCAGCTGGAAAAGGGTGGAATGCACCCTCCGGGATTGGAATGAGATCCTGCCCCAAGTGGAGGAGTTTAAGTATCTCAGGGTCTTGTTCATGAGTGAGGGAAGAATGAAACATGAGATCGAAAGGTGGATCGGTTCATCATTGCTATAAAGCAGAACTTGTACCGGTCCACTGTGGTGAAGAGGGAACTGGGTCAAAAGGCAAAGCTCTCAATTTACTAGTCGATCTACGTTCAAACCTTCATCTATGGTCACAAGCTTTGGGAAGTGACCGAAAGAACAAGTTCATGGATACAGGCAGCTGAAATAAGCCTCATTTGCAAGGTGGCAGGACTTTCCCTTAGAGATAGGGTGAGAAGCTAAGCCAACTGGGAAGAGCTCGGAGTAGAACTGCTGCTCCACCGCAATGAGAGGGGCCAGTTGAGGTGGCTCAGGCATCTGATTAGAATGCCTCCCAAACGCCTACCTGGTGTGGGGTTTGAGGCATATCCAACCGGAAAGAGACACCGGGGTTGACCCAGAACACACTGGAGGAACTATGCCTCTCAGCTGGTCTGGAAATGCCTTGGTGTCCCGCTGGAAGAGCTGGAGGAAGTGTCTGGGGAGAGGGATGTCTTGACCTCACTGCTTAGGCTGCTGTGCCCGTGACCTGACCCTAGAACAAGCAGAAGAAGAAGAAGAAGAAGATGATGATGATGGAAAATAGTAGCGATTTTGCAACATTACTTTAACAGCAACATGTGTGTAAGAGTACTCTTTCATGTGCATTTATTTTGTTCATAGCTAAGAACAAATCCCAGATAAAAAAATATTGGTGAATGCCAAAAAAGCTCATAAGTAAGATTTAAGAATGAATTTGTTTGTAAGAACGGTTCATAAATGAGCCCTATTGTTACTAATTACTAGTGTACTACTACTATGTAATACTGAAATATTTTCTCAATAAATAAATAAGCAAGTATGCTATTTTTGTCTTGTTTGTTAAACTGGGTGGTTTGTATCTACTTTAAAGACCTGTGCAAAGTTCTAATGATGATAAAGAAATGGATTTTTTTTTTATGATAAAGGGTTCACAAAGTTTTAAGCACCCCTATATAGCTAAAAGTAGGAAATAAAGTACATTCAAGTACAAAGTTTGTCACTGGGGGACTACCCTCTAGGGTACTTTCTGTACCCTTTATATAATTTATCTGAACATATACACTCACCGGCCATATATTAGGTACACCTGTCCAACTGCTCATTAACACTTAATTTCTAATCAGCCAATCACATGGTGGCAACTCAATGCATTTAGGCATGTAGACATGGTCAAGACAAGCTCCTGCAGTTCAAACCGAGCATCAGTATGGGGAAGAAAGGTGATTTGAGTGACTTTGAACGTGGCATGGTTGTTGG
>JAOUQZ010043377.1:0-13196 GCA_028564935.1 Neosilurus hyrtlii | reverse complement strand
ACGTCTGGGAGTCACTGCTTAGGCTGCTGCCCCCGTGACCCGATCCCGGAACCAGCGGAAGAAGATGAAGATGAAGAGATATTAATAATAATTGTTATTATTATTATTATATCAATAGACACTGAAACGCGAATGACAAGAGAAACCGGGAACAAGCTAACATATTGTAAAAGAAGCGGGAAGAAAAATAAACATATAAATCCCACCCCGTGTGAATAAATACTGATAATTAGGGTCCAAATGATAAATTTCAAATAATCAGGTAACATGTTTCAGTACTTTGCTCCTTTCACAGAAAAAGCTGACATGGCCAAAAGATGTTGTACATTTTGTCACTTGAAGCAGCTCCTGTTCCTCCCAAGAATGTGGAGGAAACCCACTCAGGCACGTGGGCAGCCGTGGTCTAATGGTGAGAGAAGCAGCTTTGGGACAGAAAGGTCGCTGATTCTATTCTCAAAACCAGCAGGAAAAATGTGTGGTGACGGGGGAGTGAGCTGCACCTTCCCTTCATAGCTGAAGAACACGCACCTGACCCCAACTGCTCCCCAGGCACCTGCTCACTGTTTACATGCAGAGGCAATAATTTCCCTAGCAGGATTAATACAGTATATTAAAAATAAAATAAAAAAAAACATGCAAACCACACAGAAATGCCGGAGCCTGTATGGCAGACATGCCACCACGCCGGCCCCTGTTCTCTAATTTCCTAATGTACTGTACAGCTGCAGAGCAAACCCGTTAAAGCATTCATACACAAGTTTAATATATTGAAAATTGTACAAAAAATTAATTGCACAACAAAACATTTTATTTTAGTTAAAGTATAGCAATAATGGTTCCTTATCTGCTCTTTGTCCAAGATTTTTTTAAGTTGCAATTGTGGACTCAGTAAATTCAATTACGGACTAGCTGGTCTGAAATCAGGCAGTCAATCCACAGGACAGGTGAGAACATGCAATTAAATAAAAAAATAACAAGGCACAATCAAACGTTAAATCATTTCATATAGTTTTAAAACAATTCAGGCTAACGATTTAACTGATCATTTTAATACAACTTTTTACAGGGAGCAAAAATTTCTTCTGTTTTTTTTTTCAGTGTGCTCACCTACAAATGTAATATTTAATGATGTTGTTAAAGGGTTTTTATTTTTAATATAAAAGCCCACAGACTTTGTTTTCTTTTTTTTGTTGTTTTTGTTGTCTTTTTCCAACAGAGTCACATTTTTTGTCCAAAGCATAACCGACTGTATCATCAATGTACATTTGGAGACAGACATTAGGGCACATATCTGGAAGTTGGGACCTAAGACACTTTTTCAGGGCATTCCAGTTTCAAGTTTACAGAGCGGATTTTAGGTTATTTATCAGTTATTGTTCACGGCCTTTTAGATATCAAACCGTGACACTGACAGTTAAACTGTTGATCAAGTTTTAATACTCAGATGGCATGGTGTACAGTGTACAATGCCTTTTTTAAATCCAGGAACACTGCACCTACTACATTACCTTTATCATGTGACTTTTTAATGTTTTCAAACAGTACGTTTGTAGCTGACTCTATACAATGGTTATGGCAAAATCCAAACCATAAAAAGTGCAAATAGTGCTTTGCCTCCAAATAATGTAGCAGTTATTCTGAGTCTCCAACACTTAAAAAAAGCTGAAGAATAGTTGTTAGCCCTCATCACCACTTCTTTGTTCCGTCTGTGAATTGCTCCATTTTGATGAAGACATTAATAGTGGAGCTCCAGAGCTATATACTTATGCAAATGTCATAAAGCCATACAGGAAACCTAATAAATGAAGAAAATGTCTGGAAAAATAACACAAGCTTATTTTCTTACTTTACGTATGTAGGTTTTCATAAACTTACACATGTAAACATTTTCGGAGCTCCGATTTTAGGCAGAGCCTAAATATTTATATTAAAATGAGTAAGGGGTGGACCTAGGATGGTGCTGAGTTTTTACAGTGTCTAGGTTGCAGACTTGGGGAGTAATCGATTACATGCAACTGTTTTACGTTTTTTTTATTTATTCATTTATTTTTTTTAAGGTAAGTGTTTTCTGTTATAGTACGGAAAAAAAAGATGAAATCAGATTACTGGTATATTTTTTTGTATAACTGAGATTACAGGTAACAGTTTAAATGATTCTAAACAGGATTCTGTACAGTACAAACACATTTCAACCATCCAGACAGCCTCAGCTGACAGGTGCCAAGCCATAAAGAAATCATCATCCAAAAAAATTATTGTTGTCCACGAGAGTGCACACAACCTCTTAAAGCAGTACAGCAGAGCTTACGAACCTCTGTGTCTGGTTAAAATGGTCATGATGCATAAATGCTCATAACGTCATATCATTGCTAATAGCAAAGTCCTGTCATTGTAAAACTTTCCCATTTCTCTAATCTGGTTAATCACAGTTTTCACTAAAATAAGATTAAAGTATCACTTAATCAGCCCTATTCATTGCAATGGCTGCTGCATCATTTGCTTTAGCTCCATGGAAAATCTGTCATCATTTCTTGTTTAACTCACAAAAGGGGAGCGTCATCACAATACAGTGCAAGTTATATGTACTGAAATATACAGATCTAGTAAGCTAAAGGTTTGTTACTTTGCTAACTTGTGAATTAGGTCCTTTTACATATACCACGATCACCGTAGTAATGCATGTTGGTGGCATTGGCTAATAAATCCACTATCACATATGTTGCACAAAAGGTATGTAACAGGTCAAACAGAGAAAATTGAAAAAATCATAGGACAGTTGTGGTGTCTTAAGAAACTCACCTGCTGTGTAAAATGCCACCACAGACCTCTGTCATGGAGTTTTGAGCATGTTTTCCATCTCCTAGTTAATTCTCGACATTAAATCCATTTGCACGGTCTGTTGTGCAATGCCCTATGACCCTGCCCTTCAGTGCCTGTGCCCTGTCCTCAAATCAAAATTCCACGCTCAGATTTATATGCACCCTGTTCTCAAGTAATACAACATGGGCAGGTACAGAGTTAAACTAAGCACAACTTTCAGGCAATGCGACCGAAGCATTTACCAATCAGAGCAAAGAGATACCATTGACTGACAGAACACTGTTGCTGAGTTCCCCAAAATAATAAACTCAAGTTTAATTATTTCTACCTGAGCCGCTGCTCATTGCCGCATACCCTGCATAACATGTATACAGACAGAAACTTAAAAACCTGATGACTGCGTCCACATTTCTCAGAAAGGTGTCATTCCCTGTAATTGTACTTTTCTATACATTTATTTGAAACTAGGTGCAAAGTTGATTATGTGTGTTAACTCCGAACCATTTAATCCCACTAGGGTCACGGGGAGGCTAGCGCCATCCCAGCCAAACAGCTCGTCAAACCATTGCAGGGCCAGCATGTGCATGTTTTTGGACTGTGGGAGGAAACCCACCCAAGCACAGGAAGAACATGCAAACTCCACACAGAAACGCCCGAGCCCAGGAGTCGAACCCAGGACCTTCTTGCTGTGAGGTGGATGTGCTAACCACTATGTCATCATGCCTCCCTGTGGGTTAACTAACATGTATAAATGTTTTGTTAGCTAGCATCTTTCCCCATTAAATAACTCGTGTAATGACCAGGTTCAGACAAATAATAAATAAATTATGAAACGTTAATGCAGAAAAAAATCTTAAAGTTATTTTTCTAAAAAAATAAATTATATATTTATTGTGTTCACAAAAACAAAACAAAATGCATCAATCCATATTCCTTTTTCCCTGCATCTGCTAAGCATTATCTGGAAACAAACCTGCTGTTTACATTACATCATGTTATTAATACAGATTTATCTGATATTTTATAGTTCTGGTGGCCAAACCATCGCTTGCAAGTCGCATACAGTTCTTGGCCGATAGGAATGCAGCTCTTCAACACATTTTTTTCTCCTTTCACTCAGTGAAAACACACAAAATTTGACACAAAAAATTTATTTAGGTGTCAAAACTATGAAATGTACCACTTGTTACACTTATGTATCTTTACTGTTGCTTTCCAGTCACAAACATATTAAAGGGAAGAAACCTGCTACTTTCTGCATGCATGTGCATACACACAGCATCAGACAAGGTAGCTGTCATCCTTTGGCTAAATGCAAATCTAAGATGAACACAGAATGTTTTTAGATGACAAGGGGGATGCTTACATTTTTGTTGATAGCACTGGCAAGCCGTTCTACCTGATATGTGACACTCCGTTAGCACATTTCAAGGCTAACATGTACAAGGAATTCACGAAAGGTACTAAGCTTTCAGAAGCAGATGTTTCAGCAATATTGAAGTGACTCTTGTATCATATAAAGTGGCCTGGGACATTGCCTGTGCTAAAAGCCAAACCAGGAGGGAGCATTAATGACATAATTGAAACCTATAAGATTGAAAAGTGTAAGATTCAATAAAAGTCCTCCAAGTGTTATGCCACATTGCTGAACACAGAATATTAGACATAAACTCAAACTAACACATGTAAAAGAACTGCTACGACTGGCCACAACAGAATACAAGAATTACTTGCAGAGAATGACAGAATGCCAAAAGCCCCACCATATATGAGAACGAGAGAGAGAGAGAGAGAGAGAGAGAGAGAGAGAGAGAGAGAGAGAGAGAGAGAGAGAGAGCAAGGGTACAATAACTGACATTTAGTCTTTGTAGGTGGAACATGCAGTAAGGTCCATCACAAAAAATAACAGATTATTCAGTATTTAGATCTGTCTGCATGCTAAACATGTTCTATTCCACATTGTTACAACACCTGTAAAATAATTTTTGCAGTCCATGGTGACTTACCTATAAGCGTTTGTGGCTTGGTGGATTATCAGCAGTATTGACTGATATGTTTATTCCAAGATTCATAGCCATCATCTGATATGTTCCACAACATATCATCAATCTGTGTGTAAAGAAGTGCTCTGCAACCTTATTGGTAATATAATGATTTTTGCAGCTCAAATATTCCGATTTGCATACAGTCATAATCATTCATTCATTCATTCATTTTCTGAACAATTGTAAAGCGCTATACAAATAAAATAAACTGACTTGAACCACTTAATCCTAATTAGGGTCACGGGGAGGTTGGCGCCCATCTCAGCAAACTCCGGGCGAGGGCAGAGTACACCCTGGACAGGTCACCAGGCCATCGCAGGGCAGAAACACGCTGACGGCTATACAGCTACTCTTGACGAAAATCAGCAATGGTTCTTTTACACTCCTCTCACCATAGACAGTGAGAGCCACAGCCGGCATTTGATAACCCAGTTAGTTCAACTGGGGGGGACAGCAGTGAGAACCCGCTGATAGTGGGACTTGAACCCCCAACCTTGGGATCAGTAATCCAGCACCTACCACCAGGCCACCACTGCCCCCCAGTCATGATCATGTTGATTCATATTAAATTTTGTTTAGGAGACCATAAAAAATTGTTCTACAGCCACTGTACAAGCCATCGTTCACCACTGGGTCAAGCTCTCACATGAAGCTGCCATCAGGTCCCTCACCCCCACCTTCAGTCATGAGCAACCATAAACTGGTCTTTGGTCCAGATCCCAGCATTACCAAAGAAGTATTATCAGTGGTGCTAAGCTGCCAAGTGGTCAAGTATTACACTGCATGCTGTATAGCTATACACACAACTGCATGACAAATGGTCTGGTTCTGTTGGAGCTTTGTCAAGATTTGAAGCAGCTAAAATCATTCTTAAACAATAAGATTCCAGCTGATGAGCAACATGCTCAACATGCAGAACTTGACATCAAACTCAACCCAGACTTTGTTACAGCATCCAGGAGTGAGCTGCACCTGCAGAATGTGTGTGTGTGTATGAGTGTGTGTGTGTATAAGTGTGAGTGTGTGTGTGTGTGTGTGTGTGTGTGTGTGTGTGTGTGTGTGTGTGTGCGTGCGTGCGTGTGTGTGTGTGTGTGTGTGTGTGTGAGAGAGAGAGAGAGAGAGAGAGAGAGAGAGGAAATATATGGTAAATTGTTACTGTGGATTGTTCATCCTGTGTGTATGTATAGGACAGGATGGGGTAGGGAAAGTGGGACAGGCAATGATGTAGCTCTTCGTTCTTGACTGGTTGGCCACAGCGGTTTTAAAGAAGAGTCAGTAATATAGCCAGTCACTGCCTGACTAGAAATCTCCACAGTTAACCAGACAGACCACTTAAAAATGTTACAGCTTGATCTATAATCTGTGAATCTGTGAAATAAAATATTGTAAACCTGGCTGAATCATCACTGATAAAGTGGAGCTCTGTTGAAATACACGAGATATGTTTATAGTCTTGTAGTGAAATACCCAAATACTGCCTCAGTGGAAAGGGCATTCTCACAAATTACTTGAAGTAAATTATTTATTTATTTATTTTTTGGTATAATATTTACCTCTGTTATTATTTTTAGTGTGTGTGCAGAATTGTTTAATATATTTTAGTAAAGTAATCTACCTTGCTTAGTTAACCAGTATGGCTAATTGTATGATATATTCTTCGTCCAAAGCTATGTGCGCAAAATTGCCTACAATAATTAGTAGCACCCTGCCGTCTTAAAAAGCTAACTGGAACACGGAGCGTTCATAATCTATCTTAATTTCTTAAAAAGAAATTACATCTAAACTTAGCTTGCCTCTATAGTTTATGTCTGTTTTTATCAAATCGAGCTGTTTAAACATTATATATAAAAATGTAATAAAATTTTATTTATAAAAAAAATTTGCGTAAAGATCAAAAAGCAGCAATTACTCCACACACAGTGGGGTAATATCGTAATGTGAAAAGCAGTGAAAAGTCACAAGATAATGTCGTGTTACCACCACCGGCATAATATGAATACATGACACGGTATTCTTTCTTTTATGTACGAGGGCACACTTGTTTTAATGCATGTAAATAGTATCACATATGAATTGTAGATGTGCCTAATTTTATTTTGTTCAGAAGTTCACTAGTTTATATGAAGAGTTGGTTTGCAAAAACAGATAAGTGCAATTGTTTTAATTATGAGAAAAAACTATTTTTAAAGAAGCTTTATAAAAATAAAATATTAAATAAATACATACATAACTTGTCCCAGTACCTTTCAAAAAACATTTTCAGTAGCTTTACAACAAAACTAGTAAAAAAGTTGTTTTTAATATAATTAAAACAATTGGACTTATCTGTTTTTGCAAACCAACTCTTCATCTCTAATTTGTTAGTTAAATATCTGTATACTGTTAGTTTTTGCCATTGACGTGCTTTTTTCCTTTTTAATAAAATTGGATTGTTAACTGCATGATGCAGGCATATATGTAAATGTTTTCTATTAACCTTTAGCTTACCTACCCTCCTTTAGTTTCCAAGAAGACAAATGCTTATGTTTTTGTTGAACCATGTTATGTGGCAATTTACTTTATTTATATAGTCATGGGTTTGAATTTCTAAGTGAAGATAGCTATCCTGGTCATTTGCATTTCACTTACATTAATCTGCAACCGGGTGGCACAGAAGCGTAGTGGTTAGCACATCAGAATGTCCTAGGCTTAATTCCCAGACTTGGATGATTCTATGTGGAGTTTGCATGTTCTCCCTGTGCATGCGTGGGTTTCCTCCAGGTAGTGTGTGTGTGTGTGTGTGTGTGTGTGTGTGTGTGTGTGTGTGTGTGTGTGTGTGTGTGTGTATACCCTGTTTCAACAAACATAAGTAACATAACATTTATTCCCATTCAGTGTCGGATTCATTTCTCACCGACGTCTTGAATCGATGAGGGAAAAACTGAACCACTCCATAAAGTCTTCTCCAGCACATCCCGAAAACTTTCAATAGGGTTACGGTCAGGACTCTGGGGGGCCGATACATATGTGAAAATGATTCCTCATGCAAAAAGTCCAATGATGTGATAACCTGCTCTTTCAGTACATTCAGCTCATCAGCTGACTTCATTTTATTGCCACATTAGTGTTGCTGAGCCTCGACCGGCAAAAGTGCCATGGAGTGTGTGTGTGTGTGTGTGTGTGTGTGTGTGTGTGTGTGTGTGTGTGTGTGTGTATATATATATATATATATGCAAGTAGCTTGAAAATATACCAGTGCATCTACACGAACACCCTTCACATGACCACTTTTCTTGGGTCATTCATGTGTACAGACGCCACTTCTGAATAAAGGCACTGCTTGGATATAGAGCCATGGAAAAAATTAACAGACCACTTATAATGGAAATATCCCTTAAAAGTGGTCTCTTAATTTTTCTCCATGGCTGTATTTTCATGCCATTAATACTGAGGGGGACAACCTGGATGAAGAGCATAATCTCATTTAAGGCAAGACGACACACTGTATCTAGTTAGAGCACTCTTTTAGGCCTGCTAAGATTCTCATTGTCACCTTAATAGCTATATGTTCACACATTATTAGTGAGTGTTTTGCAGCTCTCCTCCTCGGTGCCAGCATGCCCACTAACTAACCCTTGGCGCAGTGATCTCACACACAAACACTGTACAGGTTCTACTGGGCTTTGAGGTGCTATGGCAGATCATTAAAATTACATGACGAGCATAGCAGGTGGTATACCTTTAAATTAACAGTAATTTAGATATTTCACTGACAATGAGCTTTATTGAACTCCTCCGCACAGTATGTGGTGTAACAATCATTAAACAAAACGAGCGGCAAATTTAGCTTCTAAGACGTAGAAGAAAAGTTATAAGATTTGATACTGGATCAGTGACTACACAAAAGCAGACAAATATTATCTGCATAATAAGTAAAATCCACACTGATGCTCATGCATACATGGATGATTGATAGACATTCCTTGTCAATTCAGAAAATTGGATTACAATTTTTTTGCACAGAGACCCAGTATCCTTGTTTGGTTTTGTTTCAAATGGCTGATCTATTTTCATTGTGGGCCTTTTGTGAAATAAAAAGAAAAAAGAAAAAACTCGACGAGGATATGCTGGAGCTCCGCGTCTTGGTTTGCAAAGTCTCAGCACGTTTCTTGTGAAGAGATAATTGTGTTTTGCAGGTCTTGCCTAAACAACTATGGAAATGAGGTAACCTTTCAGCAAAGCACATTAACACAGAGAGAAACCGCTGCATATCTCGGGCCATTTCAGCTACTGCAATAATGCAATGTTTAGTTTATTAGCAAAAGCAATTAAAAAGATTTCTTTTGTTGGCCCCCTCTGATTTTCTCAGTGTAAAACAGGAAGAGTCCTTGTTGCAGGACTGTTAAATTAAAGACAAAGGATGCTCATTGATGAGTAACAATCCTCTCAAATACCATGTATCATATTTGCCATTAAAAAAAGGTGGAACAGACCATGCACAACCATTTTGTGAATTTTCGTGATTATCTCACGTATCTTTGGGAACTTTTTTGGGGGGATGGTTAGAGGAGAAAGAAGGAATCATGACCCTTCAAGATGGACATGCTGTTTGTGCATGTGTAAATACACACATACAGCATACAAACACACAGTATCACATCTATCAATGGTAATGAAGGCAGCTCTTCCAGTGATCTCCAAAACAGCTGCACCACAATGGCCTCTGCACAGTACTCATCTCCTGCCGGTGTGTGTCTGTATGTGTGTGTGTGTGTGTGTGTGTGTGTGTGTGTGTGTGTGTGAGAGAGAGAGAGAGAGAGAGAGAGAGAGAGGGAGAGAAAGGGTGCATGACCTCGACGCACATGGCTCTCATCACCATAATGGCACTCAGATGAGTACTTCACAGGCAATCACAATCAGTTGCCAAGCAACTAGAGGGACCACTCTCCTGCTCATGCAAAAAGACCAATGTTGCTAAGATGACCATATAAGCTAATACCACCGATTCATAGCTACTGTCTCTGGTGACGTGAATATATAATGTGCTCTAATACCTACATCTACATAAAGACACTGGTATGAAATGCAGTCCATTCAGGTTTTGCACGATGCTTAATGGTGCAATATGACACTCCTTTAAGGGACTGAATGAAAAGAGACAGAACCATTTTCATTAAAGCATGGGCTTCTGGGATAACATGCACATCAGGCACATAGAGCAGTGCTGAAAAAAGAGTTAAATTACGAAATTATGGAAAATGGTCCAGTTTTTGCAGGACTGTTACTACTTAACCTGCTGTTAATGTTACTGAACCTCTGTAACCATGGAAAATATGTTGCAACTTTACCTGAATGTAGTGTTTATTGCATACTTTGTTAAAATTTAACAAAGGTTTTATGGTAATGCCAGATTTTACTAAGCACATTATTGTATGCTTCTGTATAAACATTACTGTGAATGCAATCTGAACTTGTGACGGGGTACCTAAAACCTGCCGACTCATAGTGTGTTTAAATTTCCTACTCATTAAAATTAATTTTTAAATGCTCCTGTATTTGGTGTGTATGTCCAGGATCTTCATCCTCACATTACCTGTCCAGTGGTACTTAATACACTACAGGGATTAAAATATTGTTGTGCATATATCAATAGGTTGGCACTCGAAAATCTAAAACCCAACTAAACAAAAGAAGCCATCACTGCTCCGCTCCTCCACCAGCCGGGTCTATAGACTGAGCAACAGGAATGGTTAGCGCTAAGCACGAGAACTGCAGCTACCCAACTGATTAATAAGAATGCTTGCACAAGTGGTAATGCAAAAAGGTGCAAACTTGAAAGAAAGGCGCCATCACTTTAATTAAACCTGATAATCCTGAGCACTAATGGATTCACAGTCTATTAGGCATCCCCTTGATAGCACTAAGGACTTTTGGCAGTGTGAGAAAGAAAATGGTTGAGCTAGATTTCATTTCCAGAGACTTCACAGTGAAGGTCAAATCAAGATTTCAAAGCAGGAAATTTAATGGCATATGAAATAAATTCTGGAGTCTGTTTTGGGTTTGTGATACTGGTGAAATATTCCTTGAATGTCATTCTTCACTGCCGCTTATGCCTCTAAATTCCAAAAATTATCTCAGCATTACTGTGCTCAGTGAAAATAATGCTAGCATTATGTTTACGAACAAAAATATTTACTTTTTACGGAGTCTTAGGGAAGGGCGGCACGACACCTCACAGCAAGAGTCCTGGGTTTGAGCCCCGGGCTCAGGCAATTCTGTGTGGAGTGAATTCTGTGTGCAGGTTTCCAGCTGCGCAAGGTGTACCCCGCCTTCGCCCAGTGTCGGCTGAGATAGGCACCAGCCTCCCCCCAACCCTAATAGGGTTCTGAGGGTAACTGAGCAGTTCAGTAAATGAGTGAAAGAGTCTCAGGGAAAAGGTAATAGAGTCTATGGCTACTGTTTACAATTTTGAGACAATAAAACATAATTTTTAATCTCTGACAGGGTGTTTGTGTGTGTGTGTGGGGGGGGGGGGGGGGGGGGGGGGGGGGTACGGGGGTCCATTTTAGTCTTGTGTTTGCAGAAACATCCGGAACTACTATCTTGATTATTTTTCACTGCTGATGGTATTATTTGATTGAATCACTAAACTTTAAGGCTGAAGGTTTGACATATTTTGACAATTTTAGTATTCAGAAAGTGTGGAGCTCTGTACAAACCCTCAACCTGATACAAACTTAACACCGCATGACCTGGATATGTGGGTGGAACAGTGGCATAGTGGTTAGCACATCCATCTCAAAGCAAGAAGATTTTGGGTTCAAATCCAGGTCAGGAGTTTCTGAGTGGAATTTGCATTTTCTCGCTGTGCATGCGTGTTTTCTCCAGGTACTTCAGTTTCCTCCCACAACCCAAAGACATGCACATTAGGCTAACTAGCTGCTCCAAATAGCCTCTTGGTGTGAATGTGAGTTTGAACGGTTGTGTGTTAGCCCTGTTCAAAGTGTACCTTGCTTTCGCCCAGTGTTGGCTGAGATAGGCTCCAGCCTCACCGTTACCCTAGTAGGATTAAGCAGCTTGGCAAACGAGAGAGTGAGTAAGGTGACCTGGATGTGTATTACATTAAGCCATGCCCAGTTCCTGCTGCTTGCATCCTACATGACCAGTTATACTGAAAGAAAGGAGTTAGCCTGTCTATCTTTAAAAATCTTCTCCAAATCATCTTTAACTGTTCACACTATGAATGTGACAGATGCAGTGGAGCATTATGTGGGATTATTTCTCAATAACCATCTAGCAAGGTACACCATATGGCCAAACATTTGTGAACACCTAATCGTCACACCCATATGCAGGCCTTCCCTAAAGTGTTGTTGTATAGGATGTCAGTGTATGCTGGAGCGATAAAACTCCCCTTCACTATGGGGTCATGTCCCACCATGACAGTGTCTCTGTGCTCAAGGTGACCTCCAGGAAGACATGATCATCAAGACAAATCACTATTGGGCTTGAATGGTTGATGATATAATACATGATGGTAGCAGTCTAATCAATGTAAAAGTCTACAGAAACATTTTATCTAACAATTTACTGAGAAATGTGTTCTATCCAATTGAAAAAAAACTTTCATCATCAAAAAATTGGCCTTGCCATTCCAATATTTTTATTGGGGGCTGTATATTTAACAATCATGCCACGACCTCGGGTAAGATATGAATTATTATATCCCTTAAGCCGAGTGGGTTATTAATTCATATCCCAGCAGAGGGAGTGAAATAACTGTGGGCAAAAGAGGGGCAATACATTTAGTAAAATTGTATTTGGTGAAATTCTTACATTTTTGGTTGTTTTTTTAAAGTTCTCACTATACTTTAATTTCTTATTTTGTTGTTTTTATGGAAACCCAGTTAGCACGGTGCTAGCTGTATAGCTGAAGGCCCGTAATCCAGTAAAATTGTGTTAGATTTTATTGTTATTCATGGATTTAGTCTACACTGAAAAACCAGCACTAAGTGTCACTTCCAGTTTGCTAGCAAAACAAGGGAAGTTAGCGTTATGTCACTTCCAGTTTCTGAAAAAAAAAATATGTTTCTATCATTAAATACTTTAGCTTAGAATAAGTCAACACAATGTCCCTTACTTTTGCTATAATGACATTGAGGTACATTAATAGTATATATTATTTGGGTAAAATAATTACAGATTGTATGTAACCTTTCAAAATACATAACACCTTTCAATATACTGTATGATGTGCAAAAAATACACACACACGCACTGTATATATATATATATATATATATATATATATATACACACACACACACACACACACACACACACACACACACA
>JAOUQZ010043376.1:0-13198 GCA_028564935.1 Neosilurus hyrtlii | reverse complement strand
TTTATACAACTGAGCAATTGAGGGTTAAGGGCCTTGCTCAAGGGCCCAACAGTGGTGATAGTGGGGATTGAACCGCTATCTCACCTGCACTACATATTCTGTGTGTTTAAGGCAGATATACAGCAAACCAGGTCTTTTAGAACCATAAGAGAAACAGGATTGAAATCAGGAAGGTTCTGCCTCATAGCCAAACTCTTATCAAATCAGTGCGGCTTATAAAGTCGTTATTCTCATGTATACACAGTGCTAAACTGCCCTCTGTTGGTAAATCTGTGAACTTTACCCTTTAAAGCTAGGGTTGGTAAATGTTTAGCTGTATAGACAAACTGTTGTTTGGTTGAAATGGTCTTTACACCCAGACAGAGATTAATAACTTATGAGTTTAAAAAAATAAAAATCATCCCATATCATCTGTGGCTATTGTACTCCTGTTAAAATACCGACCAATCACTACCTGACAGTCCACCGTGAAATATCCAATCAAATGTTTTCATGTCTCCGACCATGCACAAACCTGTAGTCAGAGCACATGTGCAGAAGGGCTTGGCTTTGGAAGGGCCTCCAAGGACAGGGAAAGGTAAAACTGGAGCCCTGGACAAATGCTACTTTCAAATTGTGCTATTTGGACTTTGTTTGATGGGCATGTATGTGTTTGGACTGTTGGAAAAAACCGGAGTACACAGAGGAAACCCACGCAAGCATGGGGAGAACATGCAAACTCCACAGAGAACCGCCCTTGCCGAGTCCAGAACTTGAACCCAGGACCTTCTTGCTGTCAAGCGGATGTGCTAACACTACACCACCGTGCTGACAAAGATGGTATTCAGATTTTTGTTGTTTCTTTTACAAGAGAATGTTCCTATGGAGTACATAGTGGAAGCAATAAAATATTTTTTTATATCTAAGTATCATGTGGAATAAGGTACAGTGAGCCAGTTATCTCAAAATAAGCCCCAATTCAAGACCATCTGATCCACCACATGATATTCCTGATCCCTCTCCTCTGTCTGGCTTTATTTCCTGATGTAGACCTTCTTGCTGTACATTAACCCTTTATACTTCAAGCATTCCTGTATGCAGGTCCCAGTCTAAGTTGTTACTATAGAAACAAATCTATTATTACACAATAATATACACTTGTAATTTGTAGCTATTGTGCTATGGTCTCTCTCTCTCTCTCTCTCTCTCTCTCAGACCCTTGGTTGGATCTGATCCATGGTTTAAATGATCGCTTGAAAAAGCTCCTGTATTCAGAGTAATCAGCTGAAAGAGTTCTGTTTGTCCAGTGAGAAAAGCAGGATTTTTTTTCTGTTGGAGAGCGTTTGTTTTAGATATGAAGAGAGGGCTGTTTTTCCGTAATAATTCTGAAGTGAAGTGGGGGACAATATTGTTCACCACGGCCCACTCCATGGCGCAGACATCTGGAATTAACCACAGCAGGAGAGGGAGACAAGGCACAGTATAAAGTAGGTCTCTGATGATTGAACTTTAATAGTCTGTTCAAACATTCATGTTTACTTACTTTAGAACTTGAAAAAGTAGAGGGAAGGAACTGGAGAGGCACTCAAAAAATGTATTAGGTAACCTCTGCGTGCAGCATGGGTAGTGTAGCAAATAGGCCCTATATGGGTACCGGTTTTAATTACCCATGTGTTCCATAGTACAGAGAAAAATAATGTCATGTCACTTGTTGAACCGCTTAGTCCTACAAGTGTTGCAGGGAGGCTGAAGCCTAAAAGGTCCACCCAGGACCTTCATGCTGTGAGGTGGACGTGCTAACCACTATGCCACCATGCCACCCTGAAAGATTCATTGCTATCACATTATATGGGACATCCTACAATAAATCATTTACATTTAATCCAATTTTTTTGTTTGATGTTGAAAAAATCAGTACTGCATGTTCCCCAAATGCATCTAAGAGCCTGACTATATAAAGCTTCCTATAACTGTCTGTATCATATCTGTACGTTTGTGGAGTGGTGTGGCGGCACTTAAGAAAATAGGGTGTTTTGATTGCTTAAAAATCAAATGCACACTTTGCACACAGAGCAAAAAAAGTTCATGAGGCGCAAAAAACAATTGCGCAGGTTTTGAAACAAATTAAACAGCATAAGCTACCCACTTAACCACCGGCCAGGGACAACAGTGGTAAGGAAACTTCACTGAGATGACATTAGAAAGACTGAGGAGAGTGAGAGAATGGATATTTTAATTCTTTTACATGAACTGGATGGAAAAGGCCTGATATCCCATCAGACAGCAAGAGTAACTGAAAGACAGAACCCCAAAATCCCCCAATGGATGGGTTTAAAACCAATCCACCCCACTGAATCATTCTACCTCTTGGTGTGGGAGCAGACCATTCAGGGGGCTCACTATTAAAGTCTGAGATAATGGGAGGGTGGGTATACTCTAAACAGACCTCGGCACTCTCCTCTGGACAGTACCTCCCTCTCCCAGTCCACCAGATGCAGTAATATCAACAATATGCTACTTTCTTTCAAGCACACCAGATAATCTGTAGGCTGGTTCTTTGAGCTTTAAAGGAGGGAGCTACAAAAGCATGGAAATGATACATCTATTTTTTCCTTGATGCCAATTTCCATTCATGCCCATAACTACACGAAGCCAACCCCAGTGAACTTCCTGATTAATCACTAGGTGTGTCTAGACAGAGCCATACAATGAACGGGTTTCACGTTCACGTTCTGCCTTGTTCTCGTACCCAGCGCCAACAGGATGGATCCCAGATCCACCAACACCCGGACCAGAACAGAGAAGCCTTTGTCTTCATTCCTGTCTTAATCCTTACTGACGTTGGCTGTTGAGGTATGGGCTCATCACTGGTGTCCAAGTAGATAAGAGGAGCGTATAAGTTCACTGCTGGTGTGCCGAATGTTTCAGTATAATGGATCTTCTCACCATCATGTATGCTCACTTTCTTTATGAACGAGGGACAGCCGAGTCTCTGCCACAGATGCTGTTTGACCCTTCGGCCCAGCTCCAGGGAGTAGTACCTTGGCTCTCCGTTGGCCTTCACTATCATTGGATACACTACTAAGTTATAGATTCTTTTGTACTCTGGAACACTTAGACCGTTAATCAACAGGGGCTCTTCCATCAGCAATTCACTGCCGGGGGTCGTCCTGGCGGTGCTGGCATCAAAGGAGGCTGAATCTACCGTCACCTTCAGCTGTAGAAAAAATGTACAAGCCTCAATCACCAAACGTTCTTAAGAAGGGATTCATTCTTAAACAGCTTTGCTATTTTCATGATATCCATCCGCGTTTTCGTATTGGGGATTTAATTATCGCTAAGATATGAACTGAATCAAAGACTAAACACGCACATTTGAGCCGACATGTCCAAAATAATCTTAAACATTCATTCATTCATTTGCTGAACCACTTAATCCTTCTAGGGTTCGGCTGAAGTCTGTCTCACCTGAGTGGCAAAAAGGCAGGGTTCAGCCTTAACAGCTCGCTAGTCCATCCCAGAAAAACACACACACACTAACATTTGCACTCACACCTAGGGGCAATTTGAAACAGCCAATTAGCCTCATGTGAATGTCTTTGGACTGTAGGATGAAACCAAAGTACCCCAAGGAAACCCACACATGCACAGGGAGAACATGAAAACTCCACAGAGAAATGTCTTTGCCAAGCCCAGGACTTGAACCCAGGACCTTCTTACTGTGAGGCAGACGTGCTAACCACTACACCACCCATAGTATATACAGTTGTATAATATTATAGTTCTTTAAATTAAATGATATTTTCTATCATTTATCATTTATTATTTTAATTGTTTTACAGAGCATCTTACACAACTCCACTAACTCATCAATTCACATCAGTATATGTGCCTGCCTCCAAGAACCAACAATGAAAAGTTGTTTGTTTGTTTGTTGACTTGCTGCAGCAGAACCTCCTTTTCAGGACTACTGAAGTTTTTTTATGTTTAAAGTTTATTCTTGATTTTTTTTATTTGACTTTGTTGCCTCATGCCCTTTTATGCCCTTTTTTGGCAAGGGGGCCCAGGGGTGGCACAGTGGTGTAGTGGTTACCACGTTTGTTTCACAGCAATAAGGCCCTGGTCCTGTTCCTGTCATGATGTCCCACAGTGTGTCCTCATCCCTGAGTATGTAGGTCAGTCAGTACATGATGATGTCAAAGGGAGACAAAGAGACAATCTGGGTACGACAGATGGTGTCTCCCTACGTCTCTTGATCTTCCTGTGACATTATTCCCTACTGATTGTCCTGTCTCCTTGTCTCTCTTGGTCTCCCTTTCACATAATCACCTGATGATTGTCTCTGTTTATCTGTCCTGTTCTCCCAGTGACATCATCCCCATACTGATTGTCCCTCTGTACCTCTTGGTCTCCCCTGACATCATCACAAAGTCATCACCTACTGATTCTCTCTGTCTCTCACATAATCGCCTGATGATTGTCCCTCTTGGTCCCCCGTGACACCAACACCTATTGCTTGTCTCTCAGTCTCCCTGTCCCTCCTGGTCTCATTGTGACATCATTACCTGCTTATTGCCTGACAACATCTCCTACTGTTTTGACATACTCACTCAGACAGGAGTGTGGGACATCTGACCTATGATTTATGATGATTTACCGGGGGCTGGATTCCGCTGTGTCCTTCTGTCTCTGACTCTCAATCGTGATGTGTGTCACATGACCTAGCCCATCTGTGTTGATGTCTCAGAAAGGGGAACCACCATTATGGGACATCCCACCCACATATCTTCAGGGTTTTTTTTCCTCTTTTTTTGGAAAGGCTTTTATAAATATGTGAGAAATTTTTGTTTACTTTGCCCAAACAAAGTTAAACAAACTTTACTCATCATTTACTTACTAATTTGCCAAACCGCTTAATTGTTTGGCAAATCGATAGGCTGGAGCTTATCTCAGCCAACACTGGGCGAAGGTGGGCTACATTTTGAATAGACTCACCAGACCATCATAGGGCCAACACACACACACACACACACACACACACACACACACACACAATCATTGACACTAACATCTAGGGCTCAATTTAGAACAGCCATTTAGATCAGAATTAGCCCAATGTGCACGTCTTATGACTGTGGGAGCACAGCTGTACCCAAAACCCAAACTGGATAAACTCACTGTTTTAACCTGCATCCTTGTAATGGAACACTTTTTCAGAGGTTCTGTCAGTTCCTCATGCCGCACGTCATCATCCTGGGCTTTTTCTTCCCTCTTCCTTTTCCTTGTCACCTAAACCAGAAAATATGATCCAAAGAAATGTTATTCATATTCGTACCTTGTAGCAAAAGTTGTACACATTTTTACAAAACCAAAATTCTGCAGTTCTACCAGGGGTGTGTAGACTTTTTATATCTGCTGTACGTTGACTGTAAACCAGATAATATAATAAATACAGTATATCGGGGAAATTATTAAGCTGGATATGAACATATTTAGGTTAGTTACACAATGGGTTATTTGCCTTTGACAAGGTGCGTTGACTATCAACCTGGAGATTTCAAATCCAGGTTGATGCCGCAGCCATCCATGACCAGGAGTCCATGAGAGTTAATTGGCCAAGCTCTCATGGGATGGAGGGACGGCATATGCTCCCCTGTCCCCCACAGTAATCACCAGCCAATCCATGGGCGTCTGTGAGCTCATTTGTACAAAAGTGATGGATAGCGATTTCCCTCTGAGTGTGTTAGGCCACCTTCAAATGCACATGCGCAGCAGAGGTGGGTGACAGCATCACATGTGATGTTCTCCCTGTGCTTGTGTTGGTTTCCCACCAGGACTCAGATCTCCTCTCATAGTCCAAAGACATATACATTAGGCTAATTGGCTGCTCCAAATTGCCCCTATGTGTGGATGTGAATAGGTGTGTGTGTTGGCCCTGTGATGGCCTAATGTACTATTAGGGTGTACCCTACCTTCACCCAGTGTCGGTTGGCTGAGATAGGCTCCAGCCTCCCGCAACCCTAGTAGGAATAAACGGTTTGGCAAATGAGTGAGTAAGTAAATTCACACCTAATTCAAATATTCTTTAAGGATTAAAATGCCTTTTCGGGCTCTCCTAAGAGATTTGTTCTCGACACCGGTGAACATAACTTGCTTCACTTTTCAAGGTGGCACAAGTTGTTTCAGAACATCTTGTTCCGGGCATAACTTCTGAGCACCATCTGTGACTAGTATGGTTTATGCATGCGCAATAATATCCATCAGGGTTATTCAGTTGTTTCGTGGGCTTTCACAGCAGATGGGTGGTTCTTCTCCAGTGGTTTGCTGGTGTTCTCTCTCTCTAGCTTCCTGCTTGCCAGTGATTTAAAAGTGAGTGTGTAAACACAGGAAAGTGTGTGCAACTTGCTCCCGAGGCAAGTTGTTCCAGCGGCAATTTGTTCCCTCTGCCCGTATAAAAGTCGCTTTACACTGATAAGATTATATATGGTGTAAATGTGATGCAAAATTACATCCACTCCTGTCTTCAAGAAATTCCTTTTCTTTTACAATTTATTCATCATTTCATGTATTCAGATTACTGATTGGTCATTATAATGTTAATGATTAAACTCACCATTTTATAATCCATCCCCGTGGTAGAAGTGGACGGTGGTGAATGTACGTCAGGAACCCATTCATCATTTTTAGTGAAGTGATTTTTCGGCGTTTTTTTCTTCAGTATCTGCACAAACAAACATGATCCAAAGAGATCTCTCTCATGAAGTGAAATCTGTACAAATATCAAGAAACTGTTTTGAAGAGAATGAAAGCTGGCTTAAAAAAATAAACACAGCAGTTGTTCTTCATCTGTGGTGTTCTTGGTGACCATCATCATCACCTGGTTACAGTGTAGATGTATTTTTTACCCCCCTCTGCCAAGGAGGCTATGTTTCTGGTTAGGTTTGGTGTGTACTTGTAAGAAAAAAGTTATGTGTGGATTTTCATGAAATTTCTACCAGAGGCGCGGCTTTAGTCAAGGAAGGCTCCATCAGATTTTGGAGATGATCCGGATCAAATTCTGGATCCAGGAATTTTTTTAAGGATTCTTATTTTAATATTTATTATATTTAGTTTTCATGTCATTCATTTTCTTTTTAGCTCATGAAATGCACAACTAATGAATTTTCTGAAATCCTGGCTGTTACACTGATCACTAATCTTTTGATGTGAGTAATCAGTAAATGCAAAATAAAACACAATAATAATAATAACAAACTCACCACATTATAATCCGTCCCTGTGGTAGAAGAGGTGGATGGTGGTGAATGAAAGGCAGGGATCTGTGCAGCATTCACGATGAAACGCTTTTTCAGTTTCTCACACTGTATATCATCCTGGCCTTCTGCTTTCCTCTTCTGTGTCATCTGAAGCAAGACACATGATCGAAGAATGATTTAACCATGATTGAAATTTTGAGAGACCAAAAACCTGCAATTTCACCAGGGGTGTGAATAGATCAAAGAATTTGCCTTTATTCATCAACACGCATCCCACTCATTTAATCCTACTAGGGTCGTGGGGAGCCTGGAGCCTATCTTAGCCGACACGGGGCAAAGGCAGGGTACACACTGAACAGCTTACCAGGCCATCGCGGGGCAACACACTCACAACCATTCACACTCACTCTCACACCTAGGGGCGATAAGGAACAGCCAATTAGCCTGATGTGCATGTCTTTGGACTGTGGGAGGAAACTGGAGTACCTGGAAGAAACCACGCAAACACAGGGAACTCCACACAGAAATGCCTCAGCGCAGGAACTGAACCCAGGACTGCCTTGCTGTGAGGCGGACGTGCTAACCGCTATGCCACGCTATGCCCTATTTATCAATAATGAACCAGTAATTTTTTGATATGATTAAAAATCATGTCCTCTTCTATCTTTAGGAAATTCCTTTTCTTTTACATTTTGTTTGTCATTTTATGCTTTCAGATTTTTTTTTGGAGTTTGAGTGTAATTACTATTTTATAATCCATCTCCGTGGCAGAAGAAGTGGATGGTGGTGGACGGAGGTAAGTGACCCGTTCAGCGTTTTTAGTGAAGCACTTTTTCCGAGGTTGCTTCGAGGTTGATTCTTCATGCACTTCATCCTGGGCCTCTGCACCCCTCTTCCTCTTCTGTGTCTGAACCGAGAAACAAAGAAATTTCATTCAGTTAAGAAGTAAATTTAGACAAATATTAAGAAATTGTTTCGAAGAGAATCAAAGCTGGCTTTAGTTCCACATCTGTATACAAGAGTTCAGAGAGAAGAGACTTCCAGCCAACATACATCGAGACACTTAACAAAATGAACACAGCCGTTCTTCTTCATCTGTGCTGACTGTCATCACCTGGTTACAGTGTAGGTCTATTTTTATCTCCCTCCAGGCTATGCTTCTGTTTTGTGTGTGTGTGTGTGTGTTTGATTTTTATCTGGATTATGCAAAAAAATTAATGTGCAGATTTTTTATGAAGTTTCTACCACCGGGCGCCTTTGGACAAGAAAGACAAATTTTGGATCTGGGAATTTTTAAAGGATTCGATAATGTTGTAAAATAGGAAATGTATTTTGAAATGTAGTATTACAGTAGGACTGTGTATTTGGCATGATGGAGGTTTGCGCTCTCTGAGTTTGAGATATATATATATATATATGCAGATTTTCATGAAAATTTTACTGGAGTTGGGACTTTGGACAGCGAAGATTTCATTAAGTTTTAGTGATGATCTGGATCAAATTCAGGATCTAGGATATTTTTAAAGTTTCTTTAACACTGAGAGACATTTTCTTTTTTCTTTTTAGATATTTTGGTTCATATGGGGAATTGTTGGGCTTGGTGGAGGTTTGCACTCTTTAAACGCTCTTGTATCTCTTTCATTTGTAAAGAATTATCAATCATTTACTTTCTTTTTGGTGCACAGTATGTAACACTAATACATTGCTAAATTACATGATTCAGCTTCCTATAAGAGTTACATTAGATGGAGGTTTGTGTCTGTTATTAAATGCAAAAAGCATGAAGATAAAATTAAATTTCAAAAATAAAACTCACTTTTTTATAATTTGTCCTTGTGTTAGAAGTGGATGGTGCTGCATGGGAGTCAGGGTCCAGTTCAGAACTTTTAACAAAGTATTCTGGAGGTTCCTCCGATTCCTCATGCCGCACACCATCCTGGGCGTTTCCTTCCCTTTTCTTCTTTTCATACAAATTGCGAAACATCTGAACCAAGAAACACGACAAAAGGTTTGACATTAAGTTTCATGTTAAACTTAGTCCTGGTCAGATCTGTGAATGCATGCGTTTATTTATGCACTGTATAAACTAGGAGAGAAAAAGGATGGTTTGTGTTAAGACCTGACACAGAAGGCTGTCGGTTTTGTTACTTTTGAGGTTCCGACTCATAATCCAAAAATATTTCTGTTTTAGAGTAAAATTTGTAAAGACTTCAACACAAGGTACAAATTTCTCTGAAGAGCCATCATACAGTGTGGCTGTGAGGGTCCCTCCCTCTATATTCAGGCTGTGGTATTTATGACATCATAATGCTGCATCAGCATCCGCATGAAAAACAGCTGGACAGAGAAGTTTATGAGGATGTCTTTCATTAAAGGCATGCATGCACATTAGGGTAACTGGCTCCAAATTGCCTGTAGGTGTGAGTGTGTGTGTGAATGGTTGTGTGTATGGGTGTTGATGCTGTGACGGACTGGAGAGCTGTTCAGGGTGTACCCTGCCTCCCTGCCCAGAGTTGACCCTAGTATAATTTCTATGAATGATATGAAAATGAATGATAAAATCAAATGAAAAATATTTCCATACACAATTAATAACACAAGTGAATTATTTAAGTTAATTATTTAATTAGTGTTATTTATTTGTTTGGTTATTTGATGTAATTATGTAAAACATTGTGCTCCTCAGGCTCGGTGGATGGTGAAGAATTGAATAACATGCACCACACCTTCAGCAAATACTTCTTCGTTATTTAAAGTGTACCTGTGGTGAAAATAGTGTTGCTAACTATTTAAAACCATCACGTTTGCATCAGCAGATCTTTCCGGCAACATCAGTCCATGCACCTTGAAAAAGGCCCAGTGATGGCAGAGATAGGCCTCAGACCCTCCGCAGCCCTAATAGTTGGATTAAGCAGTTCGGCATATACAAGAGAGACGTGATGACATTTCATGGTCGCTCTTCTTGAATAAATGTTCAGTGATTATATGGCTCACGATGACCTACACATTCAGTGATGCGGCCCTCAGTGAAATTGAGTTTGACCCCCCGTGAGATGGGACACCAGTGCTGACAATAGTCAAAAATATTGCATTTATCTCTTTAATTTAAGTGAGTCTCTACTGGCGGCTGGACTCTTGTGTTCCTCTGACTCTTTGTCCAATGTGCCGCAACGGTATCGCATGACTTACACACACTCTGATATAAAACTGGAGCTGGCGGATGTCCCATGTAATGGCCCCTGAGATGCAACCAACCTGAGAAATCCCACCTACTGAGCCTTAGGAACTGCTTCTACTATTCATACAGCTAGATCTCATCTTTAATCGAGTTTAGAAGGAATTTCAGCAGTAATGTTCTATCTACAGTGAAAATTCCTCACAAATGATGTAAAACTGGAATGATTACATCATAGCAATCTAGTAGGATTACATTCCAACATCTTTATTCCTCTTAAATCATATGCTAAACAGGAATAAAATTCCAAGACCATTTCAGCACTAGAGATATTTTTTACTATGTCCTTTAAAAAAAACTAAAAAACAACAACAACAAAACAAAAAAACACAGCTTCCACTTCTGCTATAGCTATAGCAGTTAGCATCAAACATCTTGCGAGTATCTGAAATTGGCTGAAATGTTCTCGGTACAAAGCATCACTCATTTGTCAGACATGTTCTGCATAATAAAGTCCCTCCGTAAATAATACTGTCATGGAAAACTGAACTTCCGGCGTTACATAGAAATCTTCTGGTTACTGACAAAACTACAGAAATATTCATTCCATCAATAATTTTCTGAACCGCTTAATCCTAATTAGGGTCGTGGGGAGGCTGGCGCTCATCTCAGCCGACTCTGGGCGAGGAGAGTGCACCCTGGACAGCTCGCCAGGCCATCACAGGGCTGAAACACGCTGATGGAACAGAAGCCTACTCTTTACGAAAGTCAGCAATGGTTCTTTTACATGCCTCTCACCACGGACAGTGAGAGACATGGCCGGCCTTTAATAACCCAGTTAGCTGCACTGGGGGTACAGCAGTGACAAAACGGTGACAGTGGAGCTTGAACCCCCGACATTGGGATCAGTAATATAGCACCCTACCACCGGGTCACCACTGCCCCACTACAAAAGTATTTTGTAAACAATCTTTTTAGGCAAAAATTATTTATATAGTTAATTATTAAAAAAAAAAAAAAAAAAGTTCTCCTACAAGATGAACCCATAACACTAACATACGCAATATTTGTCACTGATGCTTAACACATTTATCCAGCCTGAAACACATCTTACCTATAGGCTTGACTCTTAGCAGGTAGTTTGATGCTGAATAACCTCTTCCCAGTTAAAAGGAGCTGGGTTAAGTCTGACTCCACCCCATGGAGTTTTGGCATGACTCTGCACAGGTAGGAGTGGCTGAATTAGGTCTGACTCCACCCCCTGGACTCTTGGCAAGACTCTGTATGGGTAGGAGCGATGCTAGATTAGGTCTATCTCCACCCTCTGGAATTTCGGCATGACTCTACACAGAAGGATTCAGATTGAGTCTGACTCCACCCTCTGGACTCTTGGCATCACTCTGTACTGGTAGGAGATGCTGGATTAGGTCAGAGCCTACCCCCTGGGCTTGAATAAATGCTGGGAATACTGGTTTCAATTTAAAAAGTGAATAAAGGAATGTGGGGTGTAATCTTGAAAGAGGGGTGTAAAAAAATGTTTTAGCCATCAGTAACTCTGTAACTATTCAGAAGCCAGAAGGGTAGAGACTGATAGCACAGGCAGCGTTTGGCTAATGGTTAATGCAGTGGGTTACTGATCAGCAGGTTGTGGGTTCATTCCTCAGCACTATCAAACTACCACTGTTGGCCTCTCAAACAAGGCCCTGAACATTTTCTGCTCTAAGGACTCTGTATGAGCTCTGAGCCCAACTTTCTAACAAGTGCCAGGACTTCTGAAGAAAAGAACTTCACTGTGTTGTGATGCAGATGTGAAAAATTTAGACTACTTCATATCTCTCTGCAGTGTTTTTTTTTTTTTGCTGGGTTTTTTTTTTTGGCTTATGCTTTACCCCTTCAACAAAAATCCAAGATAATCAGCTTCGAGCTTAAGGTAATAATAAGATGACAGATAATCTCAATCATAATCGAGGCTTATTCCAGAAAGGGAGGTTTATAATCCCTGCAAGGTGCCCCGCCCTGGTCATGAGAAAAGTGGTTTGATTTTCTATATTTATCCTTTTAAATTTATGTTGGCGTTGATAAAGGGAATAAAAGAGGAAGAAATTGGCAAAAATGAAATAAAGCCACCCAGAGCCAATTGCACTGGCATTCTGGGATTTCCAGCATTAGTACTAAAGTAGTTTACACTATGTTGCCTGATGGAATGTAAAAGACCACGTAGCAGAGTTTTACTTGAACGCTGTAATGAACGATTCCACTCCTCTCAGTAAATATTATTCGTAATACAAATATTCAGGCACTGCCGAAAAGCGGGGCTCTGAAAATGTTTGCATGTGAAAGTTGCATAAATAAAGTGAGCGAATACGCTAGGAAGTGCAAGTGCACTCAGTGCGGATGGTGTTGGCACATGAACAATATATTGGGTTACCTGCGTAGCAGACATGGCTTTATGACATTTGCGTATTAAATATGCCACTTCGTAATAACTGTCAGACTAATGTACATCGACATTTCTGAAATAATTCCAAGCCCAGGGCCCCGCCCAGCCACACTTCTCACTGTTCTACCCCTTAGTTTTCATAAAAAAAATATTTATCCTTAAACAGTATTTTCATAAAAAAAATTATATTTTAAATGATACGAAAACACTGATGAATTCATTAGATGAGTAAGTGGTAATAATTTGTTATAAACTGATTCACCAAACAATACAAGCTGCGTATCAAGCAGAGGTGAAGGTTAAAACTTTAAATATTTACACAGCTCTCTCTCTTTATATATATATATA
>JAOUQZ010043375.1:0-13199 GCA_028564935.1 Neosilurus hyrtlii | reverse complement strand
TGTGCATGTTTTTGGACTGTGGGAGGAAACCGGAGTACCCGGAGGAAACCCACGCAAGCACAGGGAGAACATGCAACACTCCACACAGAAACGCCCGAGCTGGGAATCGTACCCTGGACCTTCTTGCTGTGAGGCGGACGTGCTAACCACTGCGCCACTTTGCCGCTTAAAGTTTAAAGTGTTTAAAGTTATGTATAAGGATATAATTTATAATTAGGGAATAAAAATGCTTCTAGATAAATATTCTGTATAATTCAATGAAGCATGAATTTATTAATTAATGTATTAATGCTGCAGATAATAAAGCATGGATTTCATTAATGCAGCACTTCATTAATAAAGCAGTATATTAATGTTACAGTGTAAAAACCACTTACAACAAAGGCACATGTTTACTGAGAGTTTAGTACAGTAAAAACACGGGTGGTGCTCTACAGAGATGGTTACAAGTAATATAATCAGATGAATAATTTTTCATCATATTTTCCACAAGAAGGGCAAGTCTGTTTGTAGCACACAACATGTGAACAATGCATTACTGAACACTTGACCGCTTCATTGAGCTAGAAGTGACACGGCATTTAAACTAGCTTATGCCTTTGTATGCACAACCAAGTATTTAAGGAAATTAAACCCAAACCTAAAGCTTAAAATCTATCATATACATCTTTGTAAATCAAAACACTCTTTTATTATTACAGTCTTCTTCGTAAAGTAGTAGTGGAACCCAGAGTTTGTCTGATATAGGTAAATGTAGCGTAGTATTATGTGCAGATGTGCTTAGTTTCAAGTGATGTGCTAAGTTCACTAGTTTATATCTAACTTGTTAGTTTAATATCTGTATACTGTTATTTTTACCATTATCTTCCCTTATGTGAACTGACGCATCCTATTCTCATTATTTCGTGGACTTGCATGAGTAAAACAGACTACAAATGGCGGTTTTTAAAACTGACTAATGCAATCTATTGAACAGATTTTTGCAGATTGCAACCTTGAAAATGTTAGTAAAAACCACCTGATACTGAAAACAACAGGGGCAGTTTCTTTTTGTCCTTCAATAAATCGTAAGATCACTATTTAAAACTATATATATTTCTTAGTTTGTCTTTTGTAGTGTACAAAATTTGTTCAGAGATCAGATTCTTACTGTCTGAAGAACAGTACCAGCTCTTAGTAATGTGTCTTTCTCTGTGATCATTTCCACTGCGTGGTCAAAAAAAAAGCTACTCACTGTAATAATTTGTTGGACTGGCTTTACCGTGATTACAGGGGAAAATCACACAATGTTTTGACAAACCTAAGCAACATCACAACATTTATTTTCATCCAGATTCAGTTCATTTTTCACCAACATCTTGAATTGGTGATGGGAAAATTTAACCACTCCAAAAAGTCTTCTCCAGGACATCCCAAAGAATTAAACTAGGGTTAAGTTAAGGACTCTATGGTGCCAGGTCATTAGTGAAAATGATTCCTCATGCTCCATGAACCACTCTTTCATTATTTGTGCCCCAATTTTACTTTGAAGACTAAAGGCAGTCCAACAAAATATTTGGGTGCCTGAATGATTGGCCAGGCAGTGTATGTTGCTTTTATATTGTTTTTGTTTTTCATCTTTATGTTTATTCTGCACTCATTTTTCTTGCACTAAATGGTCACACAGTTCTCACTTTTTCATTTTTCTTTCTGCTCCCGGGGGCTTGGATAGAAGAAGGTTAAACCTGGGGAAAAGCGCAGTAAGTTGGTGAAGCAGCTTATACAAGACCCTGCACCTGACAGTGAGTGGGCAAGGCTTAGTTTAAGTAGCACCTTGCCTACTGAGTTACTACAAAGTCACAGTAATAAATCTCAGTTTGGGGAACCTCAACTTTTCAACATGCCGTTCCAAAGATCCCAAAGCTTGAACACTGATAAAGGAAATGCTGTGAAAGAAATGAGGCATATAAAGCATTCAATGAAGAAACATAGGTCTAAAACAGAGAACCAGCCAAAATATAAGTTTAAGCATGACTTGCAAAACCAACTAAATGAGATAGAGTCTAAAGCTAAAGCCCAGCCTGGTCAAGAGGTCTTAGGCAAGTCTGAGGTAAAAGCACATTTAAGTAAAGTCAAAGGGTCTAAGACAGAGACTGAGAAAAAAGAAAAGGCTAAAAGGCTTTTCAGACAAGAGGATTTAGATGAAGAACAATCCAGAACAAGGTCTGTGGACAAACGACAACAGCAAGCTATTGAGAAAAGGAGGCAAAAGCTACATGGAGGGTTTTTTTCTCCAATCGCACAGATGGAAAAGAAGGAAGTGAAAGTGAAGAGCAAGCCAATAGTTGTGCAAAGCAAAGTACCGGACAATACTGTTGAGCATGATGTAACGACATGGGATGAAAGCACTACTAGTGAACAGTATAACTTAGCACAGGTACCAACCAAGAGGACCCAGTCTACCAAACCTGAGAGCCACATGGGCCCAAAAAAGAAAACTAAGGAGCTAGGCTTTAAAGCAGGTGCCAGTTCAATAGACAGCATAACATCACAATCTGAAAACACATTGCCTGGCTCTCTCATGGGAGTGACATCACTAACAGAGGACCTGCCAATTGAGAGTCCCATAAGTCTTCTGAAAGAGGTAGCCTCCAGCCAGTTCCTGTGCCAAGCAACATCCATCAGCTCCTCACAAACTATTGGGCAGAGTCCAAACACACTGGATGAACAGACTCTTTTAGATGCTGCCTCTATCAGTAAGGATCCAGAGAGGACAGGAAGCAAAAGGACAGCAGTTACCATTAATGTAAAGCCTGTATCTGCAGCTTTAGATGAGGAAGCTGAGAAGAGCAAGTATCAGCCTGAGGAGAAAACTACAAAGAAAGAAGAAGACCATGAAAGGGATGAGATTGGTGAATTATCGGAGGAGGATAGTAGAGGGATGACAGACAGTGAGAGATTGGACAAAGGAATGAGGAAGACCAGCAGTGTGGAATATGGCAAAGAAGGAAGTAAAAATGTTGGCCAGGAAGCAAATGATGATGAAGAAAAGCAAGATGACATTTGGAGAGTGTCAAGCAATGAAAGGGAGTGTGAAGGAGATGAGAAAAGTAAGGCTGAGTCAGAACAAGTAAAGGAAAGAGAGATAGAGTCGGAGGAAGAAGGGAGCAGTCATGTTATGGAGGACAGAGAGGATGAAGAACTAAGTGAGACTCAAAATCTGATTCAAGAAGAGGAAGAAAGCAGTAAAGAACCGAATGGAGAGACAGAGAGCCAGAACAGTGAGTCAGAAGAGGATGAAGGTGAGGAAGAGAGGACGAGTTCTGTCTCTGAAAGTGTTAGTAAGAATAAGGTAGATTACAGTGAGGAGGATGAAAGTGAAGAGGAAGAAGCAGAAGAAGAAAATAATAGTTCTGAAGAGGAGATGGGGTCTAGCAGGAAAGAGAATAATGAGACCGAGGATGAAGAGGAAAGTAGAAATGAAAGTGAGAACGAAGAAGAGTACAGTACAACAGAAGAGCATGAAAGTGAAGAAGAGGATAAAGATGGTGAGAAAGAAGTGGAGAGTGAGGATGAAGGGGAGGTGAGTGAAGTAGGAAAGGATGAGAGTGAAGCAGAAGAGGAAGATGATGAAGAAGAAGAGGAGAGTGAGACAGGAAAGAAGCAGGGTGAAGAAGAAGAGGAGGAGGAGGAGGAGAGTGAAGAAGGAAAGGAAGAGAGTGAGGAGGAAGGGGAGGACAGTGAGGAAGAAGGGAGTGCAGAAGAGGAGGAGTCGAGTGACTCAGAAAATGAAGAGTGTGAGGAAGAGGAGGAGGAGAGTGAAGCAGGAGAGGAAGAAAGTGAGGAAGAGGATGAAAGAATGGAAAGTGAAACAGAAGATGAAGAAGAGTATGGTGAGGCAGAGGAAAATGAAGAGTGTGAAGAAGGTGAGGATAATGAAGCAGAGCAAGATGAAGAAGAATCCGAGCAGGAGAATGAAAGTACAGAGAGTGAAGCAGGGGAGGAAGGAGAAGATAGTGAAGATGAAGGAGGACATGAGCAAACAGAAGAGGATGAAGGTGAAGAAGAAGAAGACCAGATGGATAAAAGCGAGAAGGAAAATGTAGAAGAGGAAGCTGCAGAAGAAGAAGAAGAAGAAGAAGAGCCTAAGCAGAAACGAAAAGGAAATGAAAAACAATCTAAATCAAAGCATGAACCTTCAAAGATTTCAGCTAGAAAACGCAGGTCGATTTCTCAGGAGCCTCAACAGTTCTGGGATGATGTTCTACCTCAGTACCTCAACCTAAAATAAATCCTTCACCTCAGTCTTTGTTCTGCTCCCACTGTATCATCAATTATGTAATCTCTGTACGTGTGTATTATTTTTCTCAGCCGGCTTATTGAGACACCTTTATGTGTATTTACACAGATGATTGTTTGTATTATTTTATGAAAAATAACCTTGCTCATTATGGGAATGTGTATAATGCCTTACAATTAATTCTATACACCAATTCCAGCTGCTATTTACTACAGTGTTTTTCATCTGCTGCTATTTAATACATTTTTCTGCTTATTATCTCTACTGAATCCCTTCTAATTCATTTCCTGATTGGATAGGGTTGCCTGTGCTTTTTTTTTTTTTTTTTGCCTGTGCTAATCATTTTAAATACTTTACATCCGTTTACTGTACCTTTAAGGGAGGGCTTGGATTATAATTTTTTTACATTCTTGAATACCTATCATTTGCTTTATTTTCTGACAGTCTTCTGTATGTTTACTGGAGGGATGTGTATCATGTCAACACTATGAAATATTTTAAACAACGGACTTGCCTGCATAAGTAATATAAAAGAATAAATAAATGTAAATAGACTGGGGGTGATTTGACTGTTTAAGGCAATTATACACTGCTCAGCCAAAGAGAAGTTGTGCACTGTTATATTTAGCTTAAGCACCTTTTAGCCATAAAATTTTACAGCACATAATCACTAAGGCATTGTTGATTCAGTTGATCAGGTTAAGGCTCAGCAACAGTATGTGGCAATAAAATGAATTCAGCTGACAACATGAATGTAGTGAATGAGCAGGTTATCCCTTCCACAGTCTTTTTCCATCCCTGATGGCACGGATATAAAATTGGGGCTCACATAGTTAAAGAATGGTTCAGGGAGCATGAGGAATCATTTTTACACATAAACTGGCACCATGGAGTCCTGATTCTTAACCATATTGAACGTCTTTGAGCAAAGCCTTTTTGGAGTGGTTTGATTTTCCCGTCAATTCAAGATGTTGGTGAAAAATGAACCCAACTCTGGATGAAGATAAATGTTATGATGTTAAATAATTAAAACAATGCCATGATTACATGATGTAATCAATTGTAAAGGAGGTCCAAGAAAATATTAGAACGTGAGTTTTTTGGCTGGGCACTGTATAAAACTTCTAAATGTTCAGAAACGCAGAGCAATAATGAGGACACGACGTGAGTGGATTGCAATTTGAGGTGAGAATTTTCTACTCTTGGCTGATCATAGCATACATAGATCCCCAGTCTCTCCTTCACCTTATGTTTTTTCTGTGTGCTGTGTGTGTGAGAGAGAGAGAAAAGGTGAGCTTTCTCTCATAACATGGTGTGTTATGTATGTAATTCCCCACTAGGTGCTAACATATTTCCAGATGTCCCTTGGTTCCTAGCTTTGTCCCCTGCTACTCCTTTTCAACAACATATCCATTTATTGCAGTGCTTTATACTATAGTGCCCTTACCATCTTTTTGTTTTTTGCATATGTACACCAAGACCATAGAGTTCAGCGATGATGAAACAACTGGAGAGGAAGAGCAAACAGAAGATGAAGAGGATGAGGAAGATGATTTAGAGGAAGAGAACAATGAAGGGGAGAAGCAATATGAAAAAGAAAAAAGCAAAGAGCCAGTGGAAAAAACGAATCAGCAGGAGACCAATGTAATCCAGCCAACACCTCAGGTAATCTGAATCGATAAATATAAAATATATTTTCCATCCATCCATCCATCCATGTGGTGCTTATCAGGGTCATAAGCAGTGGTTTTCACAAAGGCACTCAGGTCTCCCTCTCCCTGGCCACCTTCTCCCACACTTCTGGGAGAATACTGTGGTGTTCTTAACCCAAACAGTGTTCTCAAGAGATCCCTCCAGCATGTCTTAGGTCTGCCCCAGGGTCTCCCCTTGGTCGTACATCTCTGGAACACCTCTCCTAGTCAGATGTCTGGATCACCTTAATTGGTTTTGCTTTCAGTTAGTAGGAGCAGTGACTCTGAGCCCCTCCTAAATGTGTAAACTCTTTAATGAAGGGCTTGGCTCAGCTCTCTCTTGAACATGACTGATTGCTGCAGTGGCTGCATCACTGCAGATGCTGTCCCCAACCACCGGTCGATCTGCCGCTCATGAATAAGGCCCTGAGATACTTGAATGTCCGTGCTTGAGGCAGCAAACTCATCCCCAAACTGGGGGATCCATCCTTTTCCAAGTACGAACTGTGTCCTCAGATTTTAAAGGTGCTAATTCTAATACCTGCCACTTCTCTCATGGATCAAGATTCTCCAGTGCAGATTACTGCTCAATTTGACCAACAGGAACACGTCATTGATGCAGTCATGAGCCCACTAAAATGGACACCCTCTGATCCATTTCTACACCCAGAAATTCTGTCAATGAGATTTATGAACAGAATCACTGACACAGGTCAGCCGTGGTAGAGTCCAGCACCAGTTTGACTTGTTGCCAGCAAAACAAACCAAGGTCTTGCTTTGGTAATACAGGGACTGAATGGAGTGTCGTAATGGTCCCACAAACCCACTTGGCATGCAGGTATCTGTTGGTGGCATCAAGGGTCCCACAAGTTACCCATGCTTGATAGGACGCCTTCTTTAACTTGACCGCTCTTTTTACCACTAGTGTCCACCATCTGGTTTAGAGGTTTTTGCCACAGTAGACATGAACAACCTCATGGCTGCAAATCTGTTCAGCAATGGAGTATGGGAATATGGTCCTTTAGGATGCAGTAAAAGTTCTGCCAGAGGTATGAGTTGAAAATCCATCATACAGCAGCCTCTGCCAAACACTTCCAGTCCATTCTTACTACTCGTTTGGGTGTGCCAGGTCTGTCTGGTATCTTCCCCCACCATCTGATCCAACTCACCACCAGGTGATATCAGTTGATAGCTCATGTCCTCTTTTCACTATAGTTTCAAGACATGAATCTGGTATTACTAGAAAATTGATTCTCAACCTACAGCCTGGGGTGTCCTGAGGTCATGTGCACCTATGAACACTCCTATGCTCATAAATGATGATTTTTTTATGAACAAACTCTGATCAGCAGAGAAGTCTAATAACAAATCTTTGCTCAGGTTTAGAACATAGGCCATTCTATTCAAACACTAACCTTCCAGTTTCCATGTAATTTCCCACAAATATGCCAGTAGAACAGAGGATTCTCCAGGGTAACAGCTCAGGTCTTCAAGGTAAGACTTAGGAACTATGATTTGGTGTTTGGTGCATACACACTAGTCCAACTCCTTTCTAGGAGATCTGTCTGATCCTGTGCTGTGTATTGACTTCAACAATATCTAGCTGGTATCTGTCAACGTTTTGCACAAGCTCAGGTTCCTTCCTGACCAGCTATATTCCATGCCCTTAAAGCCAGTTTTGTCAGTTGGCGATCCCGGCCTTCAGTCACTGCCTGAGCCACATCACACCAGACCCCTTTAGTTCCTCCTCAGGAGGCAGGACCCACATGACACCCACATGGCTGAGTCTGGCAAAGCCCCATCGGTACAAGTGCAACCACCTGGTGCTCACCGTCAAACCCCTGTCTCAAGCCTGTTTTTAAGGCGGGGCCTCGGTATAGGTTTCCCAATGCATGATATCAACAGCATCTATTTAAAAACAGTTTTTGTTTTGTGATGTAGAGGAATTGTCTTTTGGAAATACAACTGTGCATTCATATTCTGAAAGTTGAAATGTTAGCCTTGATTTGTAATAAGTTTAAAAATTTGGTGTGTCCAATTGCAGTTGAAATGACTACATTACCCAGGAATGGTTACAGGCACTGATAATACTGAATGTGTTTGATGTAGGTAAGGAATGATTTAGAAGAGGAAATTGTACCTGATGGACAAACCAAAGGTAAGCCTATGGATTACAGTTTCATGTTTTTTATACTGTTTAGGTCAAAATTAGCTTCATGGGATGTGATGCCTGGGAATCGGTATCATATGTCCACTAAAATAAAAAAATAAAAATATAAAATATATGGAGGGTGAATGGAGTACATTGGAGTAGTGGGTAACAATGCAGGCTCTGGTTTCTGTGTTTGTTCTTCCCATGTGTGCGTGTGAATTTTCTTAGGGTCCACCGGTTTCCTCCAACCTCTTAAAATCAGGACAGGGTTCTTGAGCAAGGTCTTTAACCCTCATTTGCTCAGTTGTGTAAAAATGACAAATGTAAGTCACTTTGGATGAGGGTGTCTGCCCAATACCATATATGTAAATACTATAAATGGAATTGAAATTGCCCCTATAAGGAAGCACTGCATGAATGTGTGTTTGCTTATTGCCCTGAAATATACTGTTATTCCATCCAAGCAATATTACCTCCTCCAGATCTTTAGTGTCTGTAACCAGTATAAAGTGGAATGAATAAATATATACTGGTTTCACCTTCAATGGTTGTGTGACTGATGGCCCTGCGATGGCCTGGCGAGCTGTCCAGGATGTACCCCGCCCTCGCCCAGAGTCGGCTGAGATGGGCACCAGCCTTCCCGCGACCCTAATTAGGAATAAGCGGTTCAGAAAATGAATGAATGAATGAATGAATGGTTTCACCTTCCGCAATTTTAGAAGCAATTTTCTTTCATAATTGATGGAGGATTGTCTGAACTGCATCCAACAATTATTTTTTTACTACTTCTGATCAAGGTTGTCTGGGGTTTTATCTACAGACAGCAGTGTGCCTAAGAGAAATCAAAGCCAAATTAGAATCCATTAAAAAAATTTCAAAGTTGGAAGATGTTGTTTCTGTTTACCCTTTATTATGGTGATATGATACTTATAATATTCTTTTTATTTGTTTTATTAGTTTAAGACCTCTTTGTATTACTGTGCTTTATTTTATGTTATTTATTGTTTGTTATCCTTTATTTATTAGTAAGTACCAATTTTTAACACGTCATTTAAATGTTTATAGATTCAGAAGATAAAGATATTTCTAGTCCACTTATTGAGGAGAAGCTAAACCAAAATGAAGCCAAGCAGGAAAGAGCAAAGCGCTTATTTGGATCAAACAGCAAGGTATTGAAATATAATGTGTGTAAAAATAATATAAGTGTATTTTCTAAAATAGTAGGACGATGATTATGATGATGATGATGATGATAATAAGCCATAGATTCAAGCTCCTAAGTGGCACAGCAGAAAAGTGTTTGGACTGTTAGTTCGAATGCTTGTGATATTATCACCTGTCAATCATAGTGACACTGGCCAATCATGGGGGTCTGTGAGCTCATGTGTTTGGAAGATGGTAAATAATGCATTCCTCTGAGCGTGTTATGTTGCCTTGTGGTCTTGGAGGAAGCACAGGTTAGCTTTCACCCTCCCTAGAGAAAGAGATGGCTAGTGAATGGGAATTAGTAGGTGACTATGTTCAATAAAAAAAATTGTAGCATCAGTAGAAAAAAATGCACTAAAGTCTTTTTCTGTGTTCTTGTGGTTTGTCATTTGTTTATGGCTTCAGATCTCTCTTTTCAAGCGGAGGTCTTCCACCAAAAAGGAAAAAACAGAAGCCCCAGTACAACAAAGTAGTTCCGCTGAGAACATACCTGGCTCGGACAGTGGAGATGTAGAACAAGACAGCAGTGTCAAAGTCTCTGAGTCTCGGGCTTTCCGATCTCGCTCAGCCACCTGCACTCTACTCTGACTTCATCCAAAACCGGCAGCTTCTTTTCCTGCTTCTGAAGAATGTTTCCACCAGCCTAGTATTAGAACAAGGAAACCACACAACCCATTAGTGTTCGTTCAGGTCTGGGCTGAGAATTCATAGACTTTCATCTTTATGTCAGAAACAGCAAAGCTGATGATGCCACAGTTTGTAGACACGCAGGTTAAAAACAAGAGCCATAATGTGCCTTGTGAAGCAAACGCTACACATTTAACTTGGCAGATCTGGGACATTTTCCAAAGCACTGTGGATTGGACGGTATGTGCATTTGGGGATTTCATGACTGTTTTATTGTGGTGTTTGTGTCATATGATTGTATTCTGTGATATTTAGTGCTTGATAGTGGTTTACCTATGTGGGAAATGTATCATATAAAATGTATTTTAAAAAACTACAACTATTTATTTGTCATTCAAAAATATTTCAGCACCTTTGCACTTTTTACTGATTATGAACATTTCATTGTCTTTTTTGGATATTTATTTCTTATTCTTTCACACAATATATTGTACAAAATGTGAAATAAGTAAAAGGAATTAATTTAATTGAAAACCACTGACTGTGGTTTGAATTTTAATAATTATATCTATATTGTAAACACTAGCATTTGAGTCCGTCAGTCTGTTTGTTATTCAGTTATACTGTGAACAAAATCCTGACCACACCCATATACGAATTTTCACCAGACTTGGTGGGGTCACTGCCCTACCTGAGTCCTAAAGAGTATTTCATTTTGAAATGTCAAGGTCAAAGGTGGTTAGCATGTCCGCCTCACAGCATTAAGGTCCTAGGTTCGAGTTCTGGGCTTTTATGTGTGGGGGTTCTCTTTGTACTTGCGTGGGTTTCCTCCAGGTTCAAATACATGCAAATTAGGGCAATTGGCTGTTCCAAATTGCCTGTAGGTACAAATGTGTGCGTGTGAATAGTTGTGGTTGTGTTGGGCCTGTGATGGCCTTGGCGAGCTGTTCAGAGTGTACCCCGCCTTTGCCCAGTGTCAGCTGTGATAATCTGCAGCCTCTCCTGACCTTGATAGGATTAAGTGTTGGAAAATTAGTGAGTGAAGTCAAAAGTCCAAAACTAGGACACAAATTTTTGAAGATAGAGTGCTTATAACTTTGAAACAAGTGCTGATAGACATGCTGTTACTACGGAACACTAATAGGAAACTATATATGAACTTTTAAAATAGACGCTTACCTTTGACCTTAAGTGATCTTGAAAGGTCAAGCCTCTCCAATCTCTTAAAACCTTCAAATGGGCGAGGTTTTATTTTACATACATATTTTTTGTCATTAAAACCAGCTAAATTGGCATTATCCATTCTGAATGGTGGATATACTGTGCACTCTATGTTTTATCCGTTCTACTTATTCTTTGACAACAAATACTTCATTATGCTTTCAGTCTGGAATTTTAAATGTAATATCTTGATGAAACTGCTTCTTGTCACCCTGATATTTTCTGTTGACATTGTTACAACCTGGTTGATTGAAATCATTGCAAACAGTGGGTATGTCAGCTGGTGAAGCATGGAGACCTGGGAGAGTAGCTCAGCAGATCAAACGTAGCTCTGTGTATTAGAATTATCCAGTGTATGAAAACCTGCCTGGAGATCAGAGACGTTGCTTTTCAATGAGTATTCACTGCTTAGTTGCTGTTTATTGAAGCCAACCACATTAATGTATGTAAATTATTTGGTTAAAGGCAGATTTTTGGTAAAAGCAAGCGCTCTGTCTGACTTTCATAGAATTTCCCATGTTTACTGAAATAATAAAAGTGCCTTAAGAATTTTTGATAACACTTTATAATATTGTTCAGAGCAGAGCTTCTTAAGCAAAGCCCTCAAGACATGGAGCATAATTTAGATGGCTGTCCCACATCAGTATATTTGTCCATGTTCACCCTGACCAGGTACTGATTGGCACCACAATAAATAGGGAGGTTCATCACAATATTTCCTGTCCATGTTTATTGCAAAAACACACCAGTTTCCTTTAGAGGACTCAAAGAACTTAGCAGAATGCAAATATTCACACGTTATGTAGTGTTGCGATGTCATATTCTTCTACATTAACAGTTAAATCCTTTCAAGTTTCAAGTTTTGTTTTCAATGGAACATCACTACCGGAAATAAAAATTCTTGGTGTCTATCTCTGCCCTGCAGTGGACTGGCAAGCTGTTCAGGGTATACCCAGCATTTGTACAGGGTTACCCTGCAAACATCGAAGCAGTTTGGAAAATGTTAAATTCTTGGGTTCAGCTAAGGTGTGTCTGTGTTTCTGGCCTTTACCCAGTGTGGGCTAAAATAGGCTTAAGCCTCCCTGCAGCCCTAATAGGATTAAACTGTTCGACGCTCTTCTGTGAAATCTTCTGTGAGTGTCTTTCTTGCATTGCTGGTGCTCCATCAGTTGCTACAGCATCAGCTTAGCCAAACTATCTTTTCCCTTTGTGGTGCCATGTCAAGAAAATTTAGTAAAATGATAATCTGTTCCCCATATCATTAGAATTCACAGTTTTCATGGTCAACTTTTCTATTTTTTTGTTGAGTTTCAATTAGCCCAACTAGCGAGCATTAGCCGAGTTAAATGGTAAACAACAGTTACAGAAATGGACAGGATCAACGTCAAATAGCCAAGCAGTTCATGGCAGTTATAACCTCTGAATATGATCTTAAATATTTAAGTTAAGAGATAAAGAGATCTTTATTGTCAACTGTTACATCGACAATGAAAATCAGTTTAGCACATCTCTGTTTAGCAGCTTTAATTATAAAAAAGTACACAAAATAGTGTAGTTCCAGTCTGCTGATGTGTGTGTCCTTGTAGTCAGTGAGTGTTTGTTAAGTGCAATATTGAGGGGGCTTTGAGTCCAAGAATTTCATTGCCGGTAGTGATGTTCCATTGTTAACCGTATATGACAAATAAACTTGAAACTTGAAATGCAGGATTTAACAGCGGTGTGGTGTAATTATGAAAGACTGTTGCTACACGGCGCTGAACCAAAAAACTCTGTAAATTATCAGATCAGATGATATCAAATCATCACGTGATCTAAGTTGTACACATGCAGTGGCCATTAATATGCCTGGAAGAAAAATAGCATTTTATTATTATTATTATTGTTGTTGTTGTTGTTGTTACTAATAATAATAATAATAATAATAATAATAAAATATCATTATTATGGGCCCCCAGTGCAGCTAACTGGGTTATCAAATGCCGGCCATGTCTCTCACTGTCTATGGTGGGAGGCATGTAAAAGA
>JAOUQZ010043374.1:0-13206 GCA_028564935.1 Neosilurus hyrtlii | reverse complement strand
GTGTGGCCACTTCCAGCTCCACCAACATCATTAAGTTTGCGGACGACCCTGTGGTGGTGGGCCTGATCTCAAACAACGATGAGACGGCCTACCTAGAGGGGGCTAATAACCTGGAATCATGGTGCCAGGACAACAACCTCCTCCTCAACGTCAGACTAAGGAGCTGATAGTGGACTTCAGTACTAAGCAGGAGAGGAATTACCGGACCCTGATCATCAACGGGACCCCAGTGGAGAGAATGGACAGTTTCTGGTACCTAGGTGTTTACATCACGCAGGACCTGACATGGTCCTGTCATGTGAACACCCTGGTGAAGAAGGCCTGACAGCGTCTCTTTCATCTCAGATGCCTGAAGGACTTTAAACTGCCCTCAAGGGGGCTAAGGACTTTTTACACCTGCACCATTAAGAGCATCCTGACGGAAAGTATCACAGCCTGGTTTGGGAACCGCACCGAACAGGACAGGCGAGCTCTCCAGAGGTTGGTGCGATCAGCAGAGCATACCGCTTCCTGACGTGGACACTATATACAGCAAGCGGTGCTGGACTGAAACCAGGAAGATAACGAAGGACCTCAGCCATGCCAACAATGGACTCTTTTCTCTGTTGCGGTCAGGGAAACGTTTTCGTTCCTTGAAGGCAAACACTGAGCGAATGAGGAGGAGCTTTTTTTTCCGCAGGCCATTCGGGCCCTGAACCTGAAACAATGGTACCTGGACACTGTAGACTCTCCCCACACACACACACAAAAAACTTCCGCCTCAACTGATTATTGCACAGGAACACTTTGTTGCACAGAGACACTCTGCCACTTTACGGACATTAGACACTTTACTGACTGAGTAACAGAGACACTGTCACTTTTTGCACGTAGACACTTTACTGACTTTAATTTTACTAGTAAAGTCGCACTGCAATAAAATAATCACATTCTATTTACATTTGCATTCTATGTATTTATATATATATATACATATGTACATGTATATATTTGTATATTTGTATCCGATATTTTTTTTCTCTCAGATGTGTATTTTATTATATTATATTTTATTATATTTTATTTTATTTTATTCTATATTTTTCCTATTTCTATCGTTTTGCTTTTATATAGATTTCATATTTATCTGATCTTTGCTCTTTTGTTTTTCTCCTTGTTACCTGATCTCCTTGTTTATTCTTACATTCTAGACAGTCGTACTTAGCATTTCACTACATATTGTACTGTGTATAATTTGTATGTGACAAATAAATTTGAATTTGAATATATATATGCTACTCATTGAATCTCTTCCCAAAAAATACATAAATAATTGTTTGGACTTTTATTAACTTTAACATTAACATGCTAACTGAGGCCTGTAGAGTCTTAACTGTAGCTCCTGGGTTTGTTTTTGCAATTTCTCTGAGCAATGAATGGTCCGACCTTGGGATGAATTTGCTGGGACATGCGTTCCTTGATATATTGGCAACTGCCTTGAATGTTTTCCACTGAACAATTTTCCTCACTGTAGAATGGACTTGAAAAGATTTGGAAATACCTTTGTAACCATTCCTTGATTAAAGGGCAGTAACATTTGCTTTTTTAAGATTTTTTTTTGTAACAATTGCTTCTCAAAGACAATATTGATGTCTTTCCTCCTTGACATTGTGTACAACACACAGCTGAATTTTCCAGACCAGCAAACTGCAAAAACTTTTTATATGATTTTATAGAGGTGCTTACACTGATGATCTGTTAATAAAGGGCATTTGATCAGTAGCGCCTGGCTGCTAAATATTTTACCAGTAAGGGTGCTTTTAGTTTTTCCACACATAGCTTCTTCATTTTGGCTTAGTCTTTGTTAAAGGAGATACTCAGAACCAGGCCTCCACTTAGTTGCTAGAAATAGCACAGCACCTCAAGAATCATATATGATAATTTTTTAAACTACAAAGCCCAGCAGTAAGTGAAATGACCTTTGACCGTGTGACTTCACAGTGTGAACCAAGTACTTCCGTCATTTTGATTGACACTGTGATAGAACCAGCTCAACAGTCTCTGCTGAAGTATTGTATTTTAAGTGACATGCCATGAAGGTGCATTGTTGGTGGGTGAACAATTTACTGAAGATTGCTACAAAACTTCGGACCGTCTGATATCTGCTGGATACCAGTCGAGGCTACAGGAAGGTGCATTTCCTACAGTCAGGCCAAGCGAAGTGAGGAAGAGGGTGAAGAAAAAGCCAGTGCCTTTTCAAGACTTTGAGAGAGCGCTTTTGGCAAGGTTGACACCTGGCTATTTGAGTTGGGTGTGCGCGAGACAACAGCCATTTCTTTCCCATACATTGAACTAGATGGTGGGGTGGGGGGGGTAAGAAAGAAAACACCCAGGAGCCTCATTCGGCTTTCAGGAAGAGGGAGTGCTCTTATGTAAGTAAGCTTGAAAATTTATTTAAAAAAGTAGTATAGGTCAAAGTCGAAAAGCTAAATTACATAACAGGGAATAACAATTGCCTTATTGAAACTCAGTAAACCTTTCATTAAGAGAAATTATATTTTTTCCATTCTAAATTATAAGATTCAGTTATGATTTAGTTCTAAAAGTAAACCTTAACATACTGAATAGCCAAATATCGTTTATCTCCATGAAAGTCTGAATTGAATAACAAGACCACATTTATTTCCCCATATACCTACTTAATATTATTTCTGGTATCTGGGCCTATTGCAGCATATACTAACATGAGAAAATTGACTTATTAAGCTTATACTTTATTAGCTAAAGCCTCAGAAGTTGTTATTGATGTGTGACCAGTTTAGCCCAGATCTGAGTCGCTCTCACAAGCTGACTCTCCCTTACTCACTCACTGCGGAGAACATATGGCACAAAGTAGAGTGGTTCAACACCCTCCCGATAAACTTTATCGATTTCTAAAGGGTCCTTTTCTGAGTAATCAGATGCTTGGTTGTCAAACCAGCCATATGACAGCATTCAGTAATTATTGAGAATTAAAGAAATAAATGATGTTCCAGAGTGATCTGACGGCAACCAGATAGCTGGGCTTCACTGCAGGCTGTGCTATGCAGGACGTCCTTCTGTGGCTGCATTCATGCAGTGCTCCAAAACCGCAACTTTGTTAACCCTAAAAGATGTGGAAAAAGTATGTAATTTTTTGTGAATAGTGTAATAGCTTGGAGAAAATATAAAAAATTAAGCAACAATAAAAATAAAAGTGTCTAAGTATCTCCTTTAATAAATAATGACATGGTGGAATCTGATGTGTGTTCTTTTGCACCTGGCGATATAGTCACAGTATTTTTAAATCCCGCCACATAGTGGGGCGGAAGCTATGGGAATGAGTGGCGTCCATCTGTCACACTTTGCTTTCCAGACGATAACTTAGGAATGCTTGGTCGGATTTTGATTAAATTTGGTATGTGGTTTTGTCTTACAGGTACCTCGCCTGGGATTGGTGCATGCCAAAATCCAGTGATCTGTGAGGCAGCTGAACTTTTTTTAACACAACAGTTTTGATTTTGGTTTAATGGAGGTATAGATCAACTTTAAAGTACACAGTCCTGGGTGGTGGGAGGTCTAGTTTAAGACCTGGTAAGGACCAGAGTTTTTTGTCTTGAGATGTAAATCCATAGTATTGAAAGGGTCACATGACTGTAGACGACATTTTTCACTTTTTTCTGTCATATTCTATTTCTATAATATTATGTGGAATAATTTATTTTATTTAATTCATTTACATACCTTTTTGACATAAAGACAACTGCCAGAATTGTTGCTTTTAAAAGTAAAGTAAAGCTAGAGATAATCTACTGTGAATATCTGTAGAAAAAAATGGATAAGGTACTGCTTTTACTGTGGCTTTGTATCAACATTATCATCCACCATCACTACGAATAAAGTAACAGCTTTATAATCTTTTGCATCTGGTCCGACACACCACAGTTAATCAGAATGGCTTATCAAGAAGTTTGAAATCCATAAACAATATAGTGTGCAGGTATAAGTTTCCTACAACTCTTGTCCTTGCCAATCCTGAGTCAGGGGTATATCTGTGTAGAGATGTGTATGTCCTTCCTGTGTCTGTGTGCATTTCCTCTGGAATTTGCAGCCCATGTCCCATAGGCATTCTGGTAGCTGAGTTGACCAAGATAAATTTCCCTTGGGATTTGAATGAGTGTGTACCTTTGTCATGGATAAAGTGGCCAGGGGTGGAATTTAGCAAAACTAAGCTGCTGGCCAACAGGACTAGTGAAATTATGAAACTACTAGTCCTCCTTCATTTTTACAGGTCAGGAACACTGTATCTTCTTTGCCTAGTGGACTTGTCAGGTCGCCACAGGATGACTTGCTAGCTAATTTTACTCGCCCTACAGATTCTTGACTTGCCACAGGCCAGCGGACTAGTGTTAATTTCCCCCCTGAGTGGCTACTTAAGATAAATTAATTACTTTAGAGATGCTTTTTATTTATTATTAAATATGCCTGCCCAAATATAAAATAGAGATGTGTTTAGAATAGTATATATTCTCATTATTAAAATTACATGAGTCAATTAATTAAATCCAGAGACATCCTGTGTATGTCATGAAAGAGTTCTTAACTAGCACTCTTTTATGACGTTTGGGTGTTAAGGCAGTCTCTGTGCACATTATTGACATGTGGGGTGGTAAGAAGCAATGTGTGGACAACATTTCTAAATATTTGAAATATTGTTTTGTACCATTAAATACCCCACTCCAATCCTCCCTATCATATACACCCACCACCAACCAGGGAGGGGTTCGTGACATGTGGTGCTGCCACCCGCCTTGTTAAGAGCTGCTGCACTTTCGCATTTGGAGGCAGCCTAACCCACCCGGAGGAAAAGCGTTATCGCCTCTTTTGCACTTCTTTAAAAGTGTTATATTCTGTTTTTTTTCTATTTGAGTTTAACAATGTCTTATTTGTGGGAATATAATTTTTGAAAGGTATTACCATTCCTTCAAAAATATTAAATTTCGCCAAAATGCCAACATATTCTGTTCAGTTTTTCTCTAGATTCAGTTTCTAACCCACACTTTGTTATTGAACAGATGTGATCATATTGTAATAGGGAGAAGTCCTTCATGAATTCATCAGTTTTGTTCTTTGCCTGAATATGTGGTATTTTAAGAGGGAACTTCTCCAAATTACTACCAGCCATGCTGAAGGTTTCTGAGACCAGATACATGATATGAACAAAAGAAGAAATTTCAAAAGTTAATCAAGCAACTAATATTATGTCAAAGTGCCAATTTTCAAGAACTGATGGTAGAAAAGTCTGATGGAAGAACTCAGAAAAGGGTTTGGTGTTCATATAATAATAGACAGATTATTTTCTATCCTTGTGTTTTTAGTAAAGCTTTGTGTAGCGAAAAATAAACCTAACAGTTTTGGATTGGTGGAAAGGTAGCCACTTAAAAAAAATACTAAATGTTTGACGGCCAATGCTATTTTATGATCGAGTTAAGTCGTTTGAACTTCTGCACCAATTTCAATGCTTGTATCATCATTTGAAATATTTTTGCACCAAGCTGCTGCTCAAAGCCTGAAAATTCATTTTTGCAGAGAGAAAACTTAAAGGGAGACAGACACAACACCAGCCACAAATCAGAACTATGAGAGATGTACTTTCCTAAGTCAAGGATTTACTAGTGATTCATGTAGTAATAAGACCAAACCAAACAGTCATGAAGCCACCAGTGAAAGATTTCATATAAACTTTTAAATGGATTTTATTCCAAAGAATAAACTAAACTCTCAGCACTGCCGATTTAAACCAGTCCATGTCACAAATGCAAACAAAACAAAAACATGGGATGTTACAGATTGCAAAAGTATGTTCAAGAGATTTTGTTATTTTGCAATTTCCTGCATTTTTCACTCGTGTGTAATTCAGTTTTCTGTGAGTCAGGTTGAGTGTCCGTGCCAGATAAGAGCTTTGTGGCACTCTAAATACATGACAGATTTGCCTCATCAAACAAATAAGGTAAAGGAAACTGTACAGAGTAAGCAAGCAGAGTCACCCCAACCCTCTAACTCATCTGTATTCTTTCACAGAATACACCCACCCTCTAAAATAAAGTCTATTTTGTATCATGCACATAACCTTTGGATGGCACCCATGTTAAATGTGTTTTGATTCAATAATGACAAAGGAAATAATTTCTTATAAGTTGGATCTTGTTGAGCATGTTGAAACATTAACATGCATCTTGATAATCTTCTGGCCTGGTGACCTCTGGACTTCCTTCCTTCCAGAACGTGTTTCCCTTATTCCAGGGAACTGTTACATACAGTTTCCCTAGAACTGAAGAGGCAAGTGCAGTACTTGAGCTGTTAATAAGTGAGCAAGATGAAAGAGTAATCTGTCCTAGTCATCAGAATCTTGATCATCAGAATATTGATCTCTCAGTGCTCCTTGTAAGATTGCTCTATGTAAAGACTTTCACGTGCACTGGTTTATGAAATCAAATTAACGTGATAAATTTGTAGATACAGCCACAAATGTGATGTACATTCAGTTCCACTAGAATTCTCAGTATGGCCTTCATTCTCTGGAGCTGCAGTGGTCCTCTTAAATTGAAAATCAGTTAATCTAATTCGAAACCATACAAAACAACAACAAATCTGCTGGTCTTCATTGTCTAAACAATAGGATGATGCTTCTGTATAACACAAGTGGCTTCATTCACAGGATTTTACTGTATGAAACGCATAGTAAGCCGAAGAATGGCAGATGCCATATATCAGAATTGAATATCTATCACACATTTAAAAAGGACAATAAATATGGCATGCAGACACAATTAGAAAAGGTCATTTTATTTGAACATTTTTTTTTCTCTTGTCAACTTGGAAGCTGTTTTTACGAAAGGTTCTAATGCTTTTATACAGAGTTTATACAGGAATGGCAAGTCGATCACAGAGGATCCAGGCATGCAAAGGAAGTCAAGTTTCATACAAAACACCTATATGCAGGAGTCATATTTCCTGTCCCACACACACACACACACACACACACACACACACACACTCACTTTTTTTAACAGATTAATACAAATTTACTAGGAAATTTAAAGCCCAAATGCACTGCACATGCTTGATGTACCAACCATTTCTCTGTTTACCTGATATGAGGACTCACATCTTAAAACAATCAGATTGGCAAATGTGCAGTACATTATTTCCTAAGAATGTTTTTTTTAGTTTTATTTATTTATTTATTTAAACGCAGAAATACACCTAAATAAAATTTTGGGTAAAAAGATAAATGTTACATTAAGGACTGGTATGGAATTATAGTAAGTGATTAAGGAATTGTGAAGTTGTATGAGGAATGTTAGTGAAGAAGGGAAACAATGGCAGTATATAGCTTAGCATTTTGGGGCAAAAGATTATTACTGGCGCAAAAAAAATGCATTATTTCAATTGCACAATCACAATCCAATGTTGCATTCCACAGGTTATGTACAAATAATGTCCTGTACAGTGAAACAAAGCAGTGCTCTTAGACATAGAAATATGTATTATCCAAGAATTTTCTGAAACAAAAAGGTGTAAGCTGGGATAAAATTGGCCAATCACTGTACAATAAGCTTTTTATTGGCTCAATGGCACTATTGTACTAATATTTCAGCATGTTCTAAGTGCACTCAATCAGCATGGACATATTTTATACACTAGAAGGTATTTTCACATGTCCTATTATAAAGATTTTAAGTTTGATTTATGAGTTAGTTTTTGAACAGTTTTTACAACTTAAAAGAAAAATGTTAATAAAGTGTTCTGCACGCCTTGTGCAGACATTCAAAATACATAGAATTGGTATACAAGACTAATAAGTCTTATTATAAGGGGGGGGAAAGCCCCTGATGCATTAAAGTGTTAGTGTAGAACATGGGTCGATAAGGTGTTGTGCATGCTATGACCTGCACAAAGGAAGTAAACAATGTATGGTATCTTGGTAAATCTCTTGCTTCTGAATGCACGAGTGATTTAATCAATTTAAGTGTTATGACAACATGGACCACACCATAAGCACACAGGTGCCGAGTCATATAGAGAACTGATTTCTGAAACTCGGCAGCAAACAGTACTATCAGTGCAATCATTTGTGTTGGATATGGGCCTGGGAAGGCATCACCTAGAAAATAATTTAATTAGATACTTAATTTTTATTGAAATATGTTCCTTAAAATTTTTTAACTTAACTAAGTATTTACTAAGGCTTACTATTTCTCAACACTGTAATGGAGGGCCAAGAAGCAGTGTGAAAAGATTGTCTAAAGATGTGGGAGTATATCTACATACATCTACCAAATCTGGTCTCATTAGGAACGTTGATTATAAATGACCGAATAATTCACCTTTAGCAATTTACACCTGACAGTGATGATCAGTTTGCAATAGCAGTGTTTTGTGGTATTGAATTAAGGGTTGACATTGAGGTGTATCCATATATTCCCAGTCCAGTATCTATACCGCTTGTGTGTCATGGACACATGGGAAGATAGAGTCACTCCCAGCTCCCAGGGTTATTGCGGAGTTGATCTGGACGACACAAACAACTATTCTACACCTACGGACAATCAAGAGTAGCCTATGGGGAAATGATGGTATTTGGACGAAAAGCATGCAACCCACGAAACCCGTGCCCCACTGTAGTCATGTTGACATGATAATGTAAAGAAAACCATGCTATATATAGTTGTGTAATCACGTTACTTTTTTTCCTCAATACTGTTCCACTCCAAAGATAACAGGCTTTTCAGTCATAAAATGATGAACAAATCACTCAAGCTTCGTTCAGGTACAACAAGCCATGATTTCACTTGTATTGAAATGTTGTGTTGTTTATGTGGAAATATTTCTGGTACACCTGAAAAATTGTTGCATCATGTCAACATTCAGTAAATGCTTAAGGGGTGGGTGGGCACAGTAAAAAAGTAAAAATTAAAATAATAAAAGACGAATTTATGAGCAGTTGACTGTAATCTCATCTTGTTGATATGAAACTGAATTAGGACTGATCCCGCCTCATCTCCCACTTAAATATAACAATTCAATAAAACCCAAAACAACACAATATTTCTGACGCTGGGTTTAAAAAAAAATATAACATGTCCAGGAATGTAAAAGCAATATACACAGGGGGTCATGAATAAATACATAAATAATTTCTTGGACAGCACTCATTACAATGAGTAGTCAAGGATTGATGCTAGTCGTATAATTAGCCTAAAACTTCATGATTACAGTACAGGACAGAGGCATAAAGCTCCGGGAAAAAAAAAAAGAAAAAAAAAACGTGAGCATGATGAGTGGTGAAATAAAATGGTAAAGTAATTAAAAAACTGATAATAATAATTTGGAAATGTGAGATCATAGTCAGTCATACTGCGACATGCTTCAGATGCCTTTCTATAAACTAGCATAGCTTACAATCAATACATTTTACCGAGTTTGATTGCGTACTAGATTGCGTTTCCTCTTCTAAGAATAATGATGGTGAAAGGGTGTGTGTGCATATTTCTACTGTGCTTAACACCTATAAATCATCAGAAGTTAAAACTGAACCAAAACAGAAATTCACATAAAACCTTTAACTCAGTGAAATCATAAGTCCTGTGATACTAATAAGCATTTCACATAATTTATTAAATAAAAAAAAAAGTTCCAGTGTATCCTTTTTTGAAAGTATGCTGCTCCAACAGTAATATCTTCTGTACATTCCAAAGTAACAGTGTGCATTCAAGAGAACGGTGCAAAACATCGTCACTTCTCCTGTCTACAACTTCAAATCTGTATTCTTTCTACATGTGTACAAGGAATTCTTCCAAGCCTTTCTCCAGTTTAGTGGATTTAGTGGCTTCATACAGGATAAGGGCATTTTGATTTTTGTGATAAAGTTTGCCCATTGCTCCATATCAGCCAATCAGCTGTCCAAATTCTTCCAAGCCTTATCCATGTGGGCTCCCTGGTCTGGCATAGAACAGAAGCGAGATAAAAGTGAGAGGTAGGGAAATGAAGCAAAGCTTCCATACACCAAAATATTTTTTTGAAAAAGTTCTTCATTTGTTGGAGAACCCAAAGGTGCCCAATGCTTAAAGAAAACAAGAGCATACTAATAAATAAATAATGATGGGATATTTCCATAGTTAAAACTAAACCATGCTACCACTTTACTGTTAAAATGCTGTCTGTGATACACAGTGATTGTAAGTGGTGTTGCCTGGCTAAATAAGTGTTAGCAGCCACAAGCATGATAAGGCCAAATTCTTTATACTGATTTGTGAAACATTTTTGTCAAATCAGAGACAGACAGGAAAAAATGCGGCATCCGAGATGAGGTAGTCCTCAATTTTAAAGGATAATATAAAAATAGCTGTGTATTTGTATTTTCTCTCCATTCCTCTCACTCTTTCTCTTGCCAGTCTCAGTAGCTTGTGTGGTATTGAAGTAAGGCTAGAAGGTTCTAGAATGTTCTGTTGTGGAGTCTAGCAGGAAAAGTTAAGTCTGCTCAGAGAAAGCATTCCTGTGGTCAGAGATCAGTGGCTAAAGGTGATGGTATAACAGAGATCTTAGAGGGACATAAGGCAGGACAGGGACAATGCTAGGGAATGCCCGGTTATCCTGGTTTGTTTGGGTGTTTGTCCCAGTTTAAGTGCTACATGGTAGATGTCTGAGTTGGCTTGGATGATGACAAATCCAGCAAGGCTTGGACAGTAACTCCGACTTTCACCAGACCTCGTTCCTCAAGAATGTGATGAGGCAAACACAACTTGTCCTGCAGGATAAAACACAGAAACAGATTTGAAGCCCTTTAAGATTAAAAAACAAATTTTACAGTCCACCTGTATTTAATATTTTATAATACTACTGATGAAGGCAGCACGGTGGCATAGTGGTTAGCATGTCCACCTCACAGCAAGACAATCCTGGGTTCAAGTCCTGGGCCTGGGCAGTTCTGTGTGGTGTTTGCATGTTCGCCCTGTGCTTGCGTTGATTTCCTCCAGATACTCCTGTTTCGTCCCACAGTCCAAACACATGCTCATTAGGCTAATTGTCATGAATGGGTGTACCTGCGTCACAGTAATGTTTGGAAGGTGGCACATGTCAAATTAAAATCCATATTAATGCACAGATCCAGGATTTCCCAGCAGAACATTGCCCAGAACATTATATTCCTCATTCTGATGGTACATATGGTTTCCATTACTTAGCCCCATAGGGCTAAATGCCGCTGACTCACTCATTTGCCGTACCACTTATCCTGCTAGAGTCATGGCGAAGATGCAGCTTATCTCTGCCAATACTTGGCAGGGTCTACTCTGGCCAGACCATTGCACACAAACATTCACACTCACACCTCGGGGCAATCTGGACAGATAATTAGAATAATGTGCTTTTGACTGTGGGAGGAAACCACACTAGCATTGGGAGAACATGCAAACTATTGTATTGTATATTTGTATAGTTTTGACAACAAAACTTGCAGGAGCAATGCAGTTTCTGAACTGATATACCATACAAATAAAAACATCCTCAGGCCACAGGTGAATGTTTGGTCTGGTATACTAGACTAAATGAATTATTAAAAAAAACAAAAAACAAAACACTGATCTCACCTTCTTGCATGCCACATTTTTCCCCCAGTTGTGGCAATAACAGGCTTAACTTGCCCCTAAAAATTAACCCCAAACTGTAGTGATGCCATGATTTCTGTTAATGTACTATTAAAAGTGTAGAAATTAATCCTTTCATTATGTAAACAGCAACAGACTTTTCTATCTTGCTTGCATGTGAGTAGCACAAAATGCACTTCAAGCATGTAAGTACTTACTTAATCACAACTCTGAGCTGTGTGCTTCAACAAGAAATGACTGATCACTTGTCACTTTGCTGGTGAGGGTGATTAAGTTTCAGTAAATTCATTTTTAGTTTAGGCGGTAGCGTGACTGGCTAAGATAATTGCTTCTTTTTGTGAATGCATTTATGTATGTAAACTGCTGAACAAATTTAAAAAACACCATATTATCATAGTTATAACAATGAGGCCTTTAAAATTCAGGGCTATCAGTCTGTCCATTAGGAAGTTATTGCAAACTGATTTCACCTATGCTGATTCTAAATAAATTGACAACAGGTGCAATGAAAAAACAAAAGCAAGACAACACCCATAAAAGAAAATGGTTGTGCATGTGGTGGCCACTGTCAGTAGCTCTCTTCTTACCTTCCTAGCTGATTCTTTTCTACTTTTGGGTTCTGCTAGTGTTCTTGTCACTATTGGTAGTATGAACAGTACATCGAGCCCTAACAGCATACACAGGTAGTCCAGCTCCTTCAGGATGGCACATCCATACATGAAGCTGTGAGAAGGTTTGCTTTCTGACCAGACTATAAGAAAATGACTTTCTGTGGATGGCAGGAGGACCTGACATCCTCTATTGGGACCTGTGCTCAACTGGCATTCACCAGAGCAGACCAGAAATGCATGTCTGCCACTGTTGCCCCATTTCCTTCACAGATGAAAGCAGATTCACACTGAGCACATGTGACAGGCATGAATGAGTCTGGAGATGATGTGGAGAATGTTATGTTGCCTGTAACTTCACCCACCATGACAGATCCAGGTCTGGGAGGCGATCCCCTTGGACCACCTCCATAGACTCGTCAAAAGGAGTTAGTATTACTGAGTAACATTTACAAATTGTTGTGATGAAATTTATGCAAGTGCGGTAGCCTGTGATCTCAAATTTATTTATTTAAGGTTTCACAGTGAATTTGAATTCAGCACCCAGTGGGTTGATGATTGTTCTTATGACATTTTGTTCCAAATAATGTGCATAATGTGCAACAAAAATAATTAATTTATCAAAATCTGTTGTGCGATTTAGGATTCCTCTAATTTTTGTGCAGTTTATATTATATTGCTCCTTAAAGAGGAGCACTCACAGAGTTTATATATATTTGATACAACTTTAATAATGCATGGCAACAAGAGACGGGCGTGTTAGACAAGATATGCCAGTGTTTCTAAACACCTTCTTAGATGATTGTGAAATGGGTGATAAACGTAATTGTACAAATGACTAAATGTGGTTTCTGAAATACCGTGTTTCCCCGATAATAAGACACTGTCTTATTTTTTTTTCGGTTCAAAAAACACCATAGGGCTTATTTTCG
>JAOUQZ010043372.1:0-13207 GCA_028564935.1 Neosilurus hyrtlii | reverse complement strand
AGTGAGAGACATGGCCGGCATTTGATAACCCAGTTAGCTGCACTGGGGGGACAGCAGTGAGAACCCGTCAATAGTGGTGCTTGAACCCCCAACCTTGGGATCAGTAATCCAGCAGCTTACCACCAGGCCACCACTGCCCCACTGTAGTACATGTATAAAAAAAATTAGAGGGTTTGTACATCATTTTAAGACACACAAAAAGTCTCTTGCACATATGTTGCTAAGTCAACAGGAAGTCAGTCAAATTTGGGTCAATGTTGCATTTTCCACACCCTCTCTTTGAACTAACTCTTCCTATAGTTTTTGTCTTATCAATTTGAAATTTGGCCAGCTAATACAAAACAAGATACCACAATTAATTAAAAGCTTGAGTTTTCATAATACTGTGCAGCAATCACAGTCATGATGTGGTCGAACAATTTTCAGTCTGGTCCAAACTTTTCAGGTATTATAAGAATTTAATTCTGAAAACATCTATAGTAAAAAGATTAAGAATGGCCATGCCACCACTTATTAGCAACAGGAAACTGTAACAAGAATACATATTATGTCATATATTGATGTACAAATCCAAGAGTTATGCACTGATCCACCTGACTGGTTCAAGACTGGTTTTGCTGTGATTCCATTCTCTATTTTGAACATTATACTAATTTTGCCAGAATTTATAATCTTTGCTGCTCAAAATGGGATGGCATGCAAAGTCAAGAGCTTGTGTCTCCAGAGATTTCTCCAAATTATCTGAAATATTGCAGGTCAGAATAATATCTGATCAAATGATTCACAATGACTAATGCTGGTTAAATAAATCAAAGTATCACTTCAATCATGAGTCATATTTATGCAAAGCAAAGAAACTGTTGCACATCTTTAGTACATCCCCTTATCTGGATTTGGATTTTGCATCCAGTGGGACATTAATTCTTAAGCACCAAAGAGCCAACCTCCACGTGACCCTAATTAGGATTAATTGGTTCAGAAAAGAGAATGAATGAATAATGAATTTGGTCACTATTTATTCTCAGCAAGGTTTGTGCATGTAGTATAGAAGCATTATTTGATGGATTATACCAGACAAGAACAACATGGATTAGGAAGAATTAGAGGTAGTGTGTCTGATCCCAAATTAAACTACACTTCAGATCTATCACACAAACTGCAGAATGATATATGCGGTCCTTAAAAATACACTAGTATGCATTTTGTCCGATGAATAATTAGTAGAGATGAACCAAGAAAGCTCAAAATCAGATGATGATTCTCAGTGCGCCCAGTGTCCCCTGACAGGAGATTGGATCAGTCTGATATATGTTACTGTTTAAAAGTTTGGGGTCAAATGAATCAGAAAGACAGTTCAGACACTGTTGTATATGATTAATATAAGTGGAAATGGCAGAATCTTTATGTAGTATCTACGTATGTGTACAGAGGCCCATTTTTAGCAGCCATCATACTTGTGTTCCAATATTGAGAAATACTGTGTTAGTTATTCCAAGTTTGTCATGTTAAAAGCCTAACTGATAAATAGAAAACCCCTTTGCAATTATATCAGCACAGCTGGAAACTGTATCTGGAAAATCAGCATTTGTGGATTTGACTATTTGGTTCTAAAAAATGAAGGCTGGGCGGCACAGTGGAGCAGTCAGTAGCAGGTCCACTTCACAGCAAAAAGGTCTGGGTTCCATTCCCAGACTGAGACATTTCTGTGTAAAGTTTGTATGTCCAAAAAACATGCACAGTAAGCTAATTGTCTGTTCCTAATCACACCTCGTTGTGAGTATGTGTGTGAATGGTTGTGTGAGTGTTGGCCCTGCAATAGCCTGGTGAGCTGTCCAGTGTGTACCCTGCATTCGGCCAGAGTCGGCTGAGATGGGCGCCACCCTCCCAGCAACCCTAATTAGGATTGAGCAGCTTAGAAAATGAATAAATTAAAATCCGGTCACAACATCAAAAGTTGTCTATCTATGTATATGTGGTAGCAGATTAACCATATGGTATGGAAGTTTTAAGCCATTAAGCCAGTCAAACTTGTGGGAAGTGCTTCAGGAAGCATAGGATTGATTGATTGATTGATTGATTGATTGATTGATTGATTTTTAATCCTACCTCAACATATTGCTAGAATGCCAAAGGTCTGCAAGGCTGTAATAGCTGCTGCAAATGTTTTGTTGTTGTTGTTGTTGTTGTTGAAAGCAAATTTTGAAGGACAAAATCATTATTCCAAGTAAAATTAATATTTTTAACCTTGTCAGTGTCTTGACTATATTTGATATTCATTCTGCAACTTATTTTGCATATAATTGTTTCATGTTTTCTTGAAAAATGTAAAATTTCCTAGGTGAACCCAAATTTTTTGAATGGTAGAGCATGGCTGTAGAGCACACTTATAGTCACAGGCTAAAATGTTAGGAAGTTCTTCACATTGATGGAAGAAAGCTCACAATGTGCAAGGTCAAACTAAAAAAAATTACTGTCATACTTTTTTCATATGCATCTTGCTTGAATGTTTGTTTTTTCCAAGGATAACTCTGCATGAGGCTAGCCAAAGTTGCGCTTAGTTTGACTTAATTAGCTTCTTACATCAAGCACTTTTTACCTGAAAAAATTTGGTTAGATGAAAGATACAGTGCCTTGCAAAAGTATTCACCCCCTTGGCATTTTTCATGTTTTGTTGCCTCACAACGTGGAACTAAAATGGATTGTTTGAATGTTTGCATCATTTCATTTACAGAACCTACCCACAACTTTGAAGATATGATTCTTTTTTTTGTGAAGCAAACAACAAATAGGACAAAATAACAAAAAATTTCAGCATGCATAACAATTTACCCCTAAAGCCAGTGCTTTGTACAGCCACCTTTTGCAGCAATTACAGATGCAGGTTGCTTTGGATATATCTCTATGAGCTTGCCACATCTTGCCACTGGGATTTTTGCCCATTCCTCTAGGCAAAACTGCTCCAGCTCATAACTGTATGGTGGTTGAATGGACTGTATGTTGGATGGTTTCTGCTTGTGAACCACCATCTTCTTCCTATTTCTATCTATGATAGATTCACCAATCAAGTGTTTGAAGACAGATCAGTTGATTAAATGAGCCAAGTCAGGTGTGCTGCTACTTAGTTGATACAAAAGCCTGCAGCCACAGCAGCCCTTTGTGAAATGAGTTTGAGACCCCTGCTGTAATAGCTTGGATCTTGAAGTGGTCAGGTTGGAGTTGTCACTTGGCAATTATGTAGCCCAAGATGTGGAGCAAGGTGCCACTTGTGATGATAAATGGTGATTGCAGGAAATCCGGTGCACATGTGCAGGTGCGAGTGGAGCCAGTGCTGACAGCAGCTGCCCCATCCATGAGGTCCCGCCGTAGGACTTAGTCATATCTGTTCTGCTCTCTCCTCTCCCGTGTGTGTTTCTGATTACAGGCTCCGCTCTGATTAGCTCACCTGTTCCTCATCCCCACCGGAGGATAACAGGGGGCCGCTTACCTTGTCCTGATTTCCAGATCGTCTTGGGCCGTCATTGAATGAGCGCTGCGTATTCACGGAGAGAACTTGTGCCGTCTTAGAGAGAAGACGTATCTCAGTGTACGCACCACGATCCAGCTGTATATCCATAGTGTTCATGTTCCACGTTTTCCGTGTTCTAATAAAGGATCCTTGTTTGCACTTTATCCTGATCTTATTGTCTCCACAAAAGAAAATAATTCCAAAACCAAACCAACCACCAGAAGAAGAGGCTTAATAGCAAAGGGGTGAATACATATGCACATGTATATATATATATATATATATATTTTACATTTCACTTCACCAACTTAGACTATTTTGTGCAGATCTATCACATAAAATTCAGATTAACATAACATTTACATTCCAGGTTGTAATGTAACAAAATAAAAAAGCCAAGGGGCTGAATACTTTTGCAAGGCACTGTACATAGTTCCAAAGTCAAAGGATGTTTTTGGATGTCTTTTTTCATACCATTCAAAACAACAGCCCCAGAACCCATTAGCCCTGAATCACCCCCACAACATCCCCTTGGGGCACAATCATTTCAGCACCCTAAAATTAACTTTTTGTTGTTGTAGTTGTTGTTGTTGTTGTTGTTGTTGGTTTGTTTGTTAGGTTTGTTGTTGTTGTTGTTGTTTTTTTTTTTTTTTAATGGGAACCACCATCCTGGTTTGCTAATCATCAGGCACTGTCCCTAAACTCTATGCATTCATAAAAAGATGTGCCAGCCAAGACAGCCCAACAGAATCCAGAGCCTTCAGCATTTCAGGGCAAAGGAATAGGCTTCCCTGAGTATTCCGTCTCTCCGCCTTCCTCCTCACAGAACATTTTGGTTGGGTTCACCATTTCACAAAGTGTTCTTTCCACTTTTAAAACATTTCCCCAGTCAAAATAAACAGCTCAATCAACACGTAGACATCCACCTACACCCAAGTTTTTGCTTTTACAACCAAGGAAAATGCAGCCCTTCCTGTTCACCTACTGCCTGTCTGCTGCTTTAGGAGAGCCCTGAGCCAACCAGGTGCAAATGGCCTCCTTCTTCACCCTGCTGGCCTTCTTTACCACTGGTGTTCACTACCAGGTTCTTAGGTTTCCACCACAACAGGCACCAGTGACCTACTGGCCACAGCTGCCCCAAGCCACATTGGCAATGGATGCCTTGAATATGGTTCACTTGGATTTCATGTCTCCAGCCTCCCTCAGAATGCATGAAATATTCTTCTGGAGGTGTGAGTTGAAGATCCTATGGACTGGGGCCTCCACCAGGCATTTTAAGTTCACCAGGACTACACAAGTTTTTGGTACTGGGTTTGACAGGCCTGTTTGGCAGCCTTCTCACCATCAGTTCCTACCCTCCACCATGTTGTGATCTGTTGAAAGCTTTGCTGTTCACTTCACTCAGGTGTCCAAGTTATAATGCCCTAGTTCTGAAAATGACTTAAGGGGTTCCAAGTACACTTATGTACCAAGCACACTTATGCTCACAGTGTTTGTTATGGACAGTGCATGACTAGCACAGAAGTACAATCAATGGGTACAAACTCATAAAGTGCAAGGTACCTTAGGTAGACACTTATGGATTATTTTAACTTGGCGTAGTTATAATAAAATGTTTACCCATATTTGGACTTGTATTGAGTGGTACTGATTAGAGTTGCGGTATGGGAATGGATCAGGAGTGTGTGTACAGTATACTGTGCCTTTAATGTTTAGTAGATCAGCAACAGAACAATATGCCTTGACATCAATTTGCTGGCGTTCATTACAAAGAAGTGTAATATATTGTCTGGCCAACTGACTTATTCTCTCCAGCTCTTGTGGAAAGACAGGGCTGAGAGATGACTGTGATATAAACAATTTATTTAGAGATTGTTGACCTGGACCAATATCCACTGAATTGAAACATGGGACCTCGCATTCAGAACCCACAAGCAGGACATCCCCTCATGCCGCAGGTGCTATTTCCCTTTTCCGAACTCAGAGGCAGTCTTGGACAACCAAGAATGAATCACACAAACACTAACACAAATAGCAGCAACAGTGTGCACAATTTCAAATATACTTAAAGAAATTAAACATTTAAAATAAGAAAAATGCACTGCAACTTGTGTCATTCTTGAGTGACTTGCAATGTTATTGTAAGGTTATGATTCCACATGTGTTATTAAGCAATAAATGTAAAAACATTGTCTAATTGTGCTTTAATTTGGACTTAATGTGCATGTGTGTGCACTCGATTGCTGCAATAATCTTGTGTAGAGCACCAACAGAATCAAATCCTCTCTTGACAGGAAGCTCTTTATGTTTGGGATAGAGGTATGTAATATTTTGTCTGGCCAGTAGAGTCATACCCTCTGGGACTTGCAGGAGGGAGTGACTGAGATATGCCTGTAATGAAACCACCCTTTCTTCATGCTCCTTCTGAAATCTCCCAATAGCCAAAAAGCCCAAGAGAGACAGTACTTGAACGTTCATCAATTCATCAATTATGGGCAGAAGTGGTTTTAAAAGGTTTTAATTGAAGATTCTAACAGACAGACTTGAATGTCGTAGCTGATCTATTAAAAGAAAGGCAAGGTCTGTGAACACTTCGAATACCTACACTAGCTTTCTCTGAAGGCATATGACAATCTGGCAACAGGACAGGGGAAAACGCAGACAATATATACACATGAGGCAGTGGGGAACAGGTGGAAATCAGGGAGGGGCAGACAATTACAATGGCAGGGACAACACACAAAGGGAGGAAGTCAGGGGACCTAAAACGAGAGGAAAGTTAGGGATTTCAAAAATAATGAGCCAAAACTGGAAACAGAACAAAAGACAGACATAAACACTTACACACACATACGCACAATCTTAGCTTAAAGTCTTAACACTCTTTGTTTTCTTTTGTTTCTGTAAAACAAAGGAGACCCTGTAGAAATCATTCTGTGTGTGTGTGTGTGTGTGTGTGTGTGTGTGTGTGTGTGTGTAGTGAGTGAGTGAGTGCGTGCGTGCGTGCGTGCGTGCGTGTGTGTGTAGTCTGCGTGTGTGTGAGTAAATACATTGTAACTAGCCAAGCCTCTATTGTAACTAGCCACACTTCTTTTGGAGACTACACTGTATCTAGCCTATATTGTGTAAACTACATGTAGTGCTTCCTTTGAACTGACCAATCCTAAGTCTAATTTCTTTGTTTGAATTGCAATGCAGTTGTAAGTGTACACAAAATTAAAAGTTAAAACTTAACCAGATACACATACAGACTCAAACAGTGGAAACCTCCAACTCTGAAACAATGAAAAAAAAACCTGCAATGTTCTTAAAACTTGATCTGCTAAAGAATGTTGTACACCAGGAAAGCGGACAGCTTCAAATGCATACTCACTCACATACTGTTTTAAAATCCTTTGGCAAATGTAATAAACAGATTATTGCCGACCCCATTAAGCTGTCATGCTCAATGATAAATATTTAGCAACACACAAATTAGCAGATGCAGACTATCCTGCAGCTCTCATAAATTGACCCGTAATAGTCTATTAACATAGGTCAGGCTAATATAATAATTACTTAATACTAAAATTTACTTACTGAGAAAAGAGCCAACAGAGCAGTGACTCAGCTCAGTCTGAGATTCCAAGACAAAGATGAAAGCAAAAAATGGTTAGAGCATTTCTAGATAATGTAAAGTTGAGTGATTGAGGATTCTTCTTTTTCTTCTTCTTTATCCTATTTGTCTTTTTTCTGTGTCTTTCTAAAGTACCATGCTATACCACATGGATTTCCCTGAAATTCAAGAATTTGCATGATTTGGTGCAGAACCAACTTAGGTGCTTGGCTAGCACTCTATAAACCAATTTTATAACAGATTTAGGCACTGATTGATAGGTGGCCAAGGCTGGTGTTATAAGAGTTGCACACAAGAGTTGCACTTCAACCCTGAAAAAAGTAATAATTCTACCCTTCATTTCCCTACTATGGTCTGGAGCAAAAACAGGAAAGGTCAACACAAAGATTACCTTTCAAAGCCTTTCACTACCTGATTTCCACATTTATTTGTATCAAATGTCTTTCCATTCTTTAGTTCCATTTTTTATCTAAAAAGTACGTTTCATGCTCTCATTAATGTTTTGGTGCTGTTTTGCTTGGTGAAACTTTGTCTGCCTCTTTAAGTTAGATTGTGTGTTTTTTATTCTTTGTGAGTCTCAGCAGTAGTATTTTTTCGTTATAAATAAATCAGTTTAGTTGTTTGTTTTATTGCTGCCCATCATCATACAAGTCATCAATACATAATGGTCAACCAGCATCAATTCAGGCATGTACATGGGACAACCATCCTATGAGGCTCTGCTGATAAATTGTCCACAGTTTATAGACATCAGGAAAAAAATTCTAAGAAAAAAATTTGTTCATAATGTATACATTGTGATGCATTATATTAATATTTCATAATGTATCAGGAAGAACACTGACACAGCAGCTCTCCCAATGAGCCAAGAATACCAACCGTTCATGTACAGAAAATCTACAAAGCAGTGTTAGTTGAAGTCTTTGAGCTCTTAACTGGTACCTGGACTGTATAATAGTTCACATAGATTGGTAAAGGTTTTAGTGTTCAGGGATTTATTATAAAGTAGTTTAGTGTGCTTTATGAAACACTTTATTTAAGAGAAGTATTCATAGTGTTACAGTAGAACCGTCAAACCCAAATCAGAAGAATTTGGGTTAGTATGGAAAGTGCAAAATTAAAAACGCAGTGATTTGTACATTTAAATTTGTGTATGAACCCAAGATATTTTTTGTAATCAACTTAATTTTGTTAACACACAATCATTCCTGCATTGTAGGTTTGCAACGCATTCCAAATAGTTATCACTCAATTGAAATGTTTTTAAAACAATATTCCTCAGTGAAAGATGTTTGGATATTTCACCCTTCGTGATGCATAATATTCTTAAATGATTTAAGGAATCTGGAAGAATTTTGGTGAGTAAAAGGAAAGGTGAACAGCCTAAGATGCACTGCATCCAGAAATGTCATTCATCCCTAGCTGATATAACTGTATGGGATCATGATTACTTTAGCAAACCTTTGTCATGCACAAAGAATAAAATTCTTCTCTAGGTTTGGGAGCATCTGGTTGGGGCCATCACACAGTGGAAACATATTGTTTTCAGGCAAATCAGCATTTTAAGTATTTTATTTGTTTGTTTGGTAAGCGTGCAAGTGCCCACAATGCTGCACACCAAAATACCTGTTTGCCAGAAGAATGGAACATAATACACCAGTAATTTCTTCCCAAAGTATTTCTTAAATATTGTGGAAAGGAATGGCAAAGTTACAAAGTGCAGTGAATATGGAGAGGGGGGGATAATGACCACAAAAGACTGATCACATCATCACATAGAGAACCAATCAAAACATAATGAGCGCTGAAATGTTCATACTCCCAGCATGCACCAACGTGAGACCCCCAAAAAAAAAAAAACCTTAAAAATGTAAGTGTTTAACGGTTAATGTAAAAACATATGACATCTCCATACTACATGAAGTGTAAATGTGTGAATTCAGCTCAGTTCTTTGAGTCATCTAAATGAACTTGATGTGTTTTTGCACTAAACATAGATGAAAAATGTTGCAACCAACCTCTTGACATCCAGAAGCTTCATTACTATTATAGCAGGAGTGAAATTGTTTTGTGGCTAGGAAGCAGTTTGTCAAGAAAGAAGTAACCTACGATCAGACAACACTGTTGATTGCACAGTGTGATGTGAAAAAGGTTGCCAATGATGCATGAAACTGTACATGAGCCAATGACGTCTAATTAGTCACGAGTGAAATTATTAACAGAATTAATGGACTAATGGGGAAAGGTTAGTTTCTTTATAAATTAGTTGATTCCCACCATGCCATTTATAAAGTTATCCAACCAACCAATCATGGGCATGGTTGTTGGTGTGTATGTCATAAAATTAACTCTATTAGGAATATCACACATCTCAGTCAACAGTTTCTACTGTTTTGTACAGAATCAATGACAATGTTGTGAAATAAACAAATTTTACCTAGTGGTAGTTGAATTGTAAAAGTCGAACTGACCAAAGTTGGAGTATTTCAGCCTGTAAATTATCATAACACAGACAGCTGGTATTTGATGGGAGTTTAAAACCTAATATCTATCAAAAATTAATTATCAAACCTTGTTTAAGCAGTGTATTATAGTTTAATGTTACATTGATGACATGATATAAATGATTGGGGTCAAAGTATTACACACACACACACACACACACACACACACACACACACACACACACACACACACACACACACAAACACACACATGTATGTATGTATGTAGAAACACATTTTAATGTAATATCTACATAGGTGTATAGAAGCCTGCAACACTTTTACTTGCGCTCAAATGGGACACTGTGTTAGTTAATCCAAGTGTGTCTTGTTAAAAGCATAATAATTACAAAACCCTTTTGCAATTATGTCAGCACAGATAAAAACTGCTCTGCTGATTAAACAAGCAAATTGACCATCTGTAGGCTAGTTTGGAGAATCAGCATTTTGAGGTTTGATTACAGACTCAAAATATCCATAAAAAAAAACTTTCTGTTGTAATTCATCAGAAGTTGATTCCATACAAAAAAACTGCAAAGAAACTGAAAATCTCATACAATGGTAAGTGCTACACCAAACTGGCTCTAACCAGGATTTAAAGAGAAGTGGCAGACCCTGGTGTACAACTGAGCAAGAGAAAAAATACATCAGAATCTCTAGTTTGAGCGTTACAACTGGCATTCCTCAACTGGAAGCTTCATTAAACGGTACCAGCAAAACACCAGGCTCAAATTTAACATTGAAAAGGTGACACTTGGAGCCATATCTGAGACTGGTAAGGAAAGGAAAATGTTAAGATGGGCAACAGAACACAGACATTGGACTGTGGGTTGGGGGAAAGTGCTATAGATTGATGAATCTAGGTTAATGATGTTTGGGTCAGAAAGAAGAACAGAATAAAGAAAAGATGCTGGAGTTCTTGAAGCCATCTGTCAAACATGGGGGACATGTGATAGTCTGGAGGTGCTTTGGTGGTAGTAAAGTGGGAGAGTTGTTCAGGGTAAAAGGGATGCAGGCTACAGGGTAAAACAGAACAATGAAACAAAACAATAAAAGCTATTCAAGAGCTATGTTAAAAAGATGCAGTCAGCTAGTATTCTGTCAGTAATGGAGTGGCCAGCACAGTCACCAGATTTTAACCAGATTAAACTGTTGTGGGAGCAGCTTGACGATATGATATGGATGTTAGAACCACCTTTTGCAGCTATTATAGCTGCAAGTCTCTTAGGAATGTCTCTATGACCTTGGCACATCTGATATTCTTGCCCATTCTTCAAAGGAAAACTGTTCCAGATCCTTCAAGAATTTCTCTTCCATAAGAATTTCTCTGTATATTGCATCATCCCTCATCCCCTCAGTTCTGACCAGTTTCCTAGTTTTTGCTGGTAAACACCATCCGCAAAGCATGATACTTTTACCACCATGTTTCACTGTCACCACTGTGGTATTTATGTGGTATAGTTTGCACCCGACATTTTCGGCATTTTTTTCATGGCCAAAAAGGCATTTTGGTGAACACTAAACATGTTTTCTTAGCAATCTTCGCTGTGGAGCTTCGAGCCCTTTCAGGGTTACCTTTGGTTGCTTTGTTGTCACTTTGCTTAATGCCCTTATTGCTTGGTCTGTGAGTTTTGGTGGATGACCTTCTGTAGGCAAGCTCGTTGTGGTGCCATGTTCTTTCCATTTCTGTGATGATGGATTTAATTGTACTCTATGTTCAAGGGTTAGGAACAAAACCAAGTTTTCCACATTTTTTTCCTAACCTTTTTTGGAGGGCTCCTCAGTCTTTATGGTGTCACTTGTTTGGTGGAGCCTATTGGTTGAAGACTCTGGGGCCTTTCAGAACATATTAGTCTCCACTAGTGTCATTTTACCAGAAATACCCTCATTTTAGTATGTTCAATAGAAAAATCACAATAAAGAGTTAACTTGTCTGTATTGTTGTTTGCAAATATTTGGCAATAACACAAGTTTCCTGAACATAAGACTAGCAGGACTCTACTCCCAGCTGGAGCAATATTCTCTGATTTAGATCACATAAGGTCATCCTCATTAATATCCAAAGATGATCAGAGGCCTCATCAAGCCTGAGGAGCCAGAAGTGTATTTTATACAAAAATGTTTACAAATTATAGCTTAATTAAGTCTAAATTTGGGGGATAAAGTAAATTGTAACATGAATCAAGTTCACTCCAAATCACTATTTGGTCTGGATTGATGCAATTTTCTAGAGTGTCAGTGATTCAAGTGTAATGAAACAATGACTGTTTTCATGTAAGGTCATGTAGGTCTTCTTGTCATCTTTTTTACAAATAAAAATGAGCGATCAGAAGGGCCAAAAGAATATATTTTTAATTTTATGCCTAGTTATCATCATACTGCACTGTATTCTTTTTGTAAATAATTGTTTGAATGCCCTTCGGAAGCTTACACCTTCAGTCACTACCCACAGCATGATCATGCTCCCCATTTGGAGTTGAAGATTACAATATATTATATCTTAGAGTGTATCTCAGCAGACACAGGTCAAAGGAGGGGCACTGAACTGCTCGCCAGACCATTGGCAGGGCAGCACACAATCATTCACACTGTGCTAAACACTACACCACCGTGCTGCTCAAAACTGTGTGTGTGCGTGCGTGCGTGCGTGCGTGCGTGTGTGTGTGTGTGTGTGTTGCACCCTCTATAAAACTGTCAAATAGCATCTGAACAGTATTTTGCATGTTTTCTGTTTACAGCCAGTTCCATTGGTCTTTTAACTGAAAATGTGAGCTATTCAGCTCCACATCTGCCAGGGGCTGTGACTGCACAGAAAAATAACTCTTTATTCTGTAACATCTGGATACATAATTTATTATAACAGCTAGATGTGCTCTTATTATAAATTAGAATTTTTTTCAACTTAAGGCAAACAAAATATGTGGCACCTAATTCTGAATATCTGCTTGGGTTTCTTCCTTGGAAATGCATTTTATAGTGTTTCAGCACACACAGCATTTGGTACGTTATGGTTACCCGTCCCTTGACAAGCCATATGTATTTATGTGTGATGAAGTAACAGTGCCCTCATGTGGTTAATACACTGTATTGCAATATTTCAAACCTGTTTGTTCCACCACATGACACACATTAATAAAGGATGTTTCTTAGTACTGGTCCTGGGGACCCCCTCCTCTGTCCATTCATATACAAGATATGTTATTGGTTGTCATAAGTTGTCATAAATTTTAGTTTTTGCAAATAACAAAATACTTAATCTTTTCACACTTCAGCACTGTGTGTGTGTGTGTGTGTGTGTGTGTGTGTGTGTGTGTGTGTGTGTGTGTGTGTGTATATATATATATATATACTCATAATCATTAGTTTATAAGGCATTTCACAATCCCCTTTGTATCATAGGGCCTATAACATTTGTTAAACCTCTACTAAAAGTAAACCTCTGTGTGAGAGCAAAAAATATTTTTAACTAAAGTCCACCTCTGTGTCATGTCATGTCATTTTCTGAACCTCTTCATCTTCATCTTCATCTTCTTCCGCTTGTTCCGGGGTCGGGTCGCGGGGGCAGCAGCCTAAGCAGTGACT
>JAOUQZ010043371.1:0-13207 GCA_028564935.1 Neosilurus hyrtlii | reverse complement strand
GGATTTAGCTAGGTCTTATTTTCGGGGTAGGGCTTATTTTGGACCGTTCTGCAGAAGTAAGGGTAGGTCTTATTATCAGGGTAGGTCTTATTATTGGGGAAACACGGTAGTATGGTGTAAGTGATAACAAGAACTTTGCAGATATCCCTTGATATTAAATACACCTATAAATTGAACTTTGGGGGTACGGCGGTGTAGTGGCTAGCATTTCAAAACTGCATATCTATGTGGAGTTTGCATGTTTCCTTCAAGTGCTCAGGTTTCCACTAAAACCCAAAAAAACATGCTAATTAGGCTAATTAGCTATTGCAAATTGCCCCTAGGTGTGAAAGTGAGTGTGAATGGATGTTTGTCATAGAGAGCAGGTTTGCAGGGGGCTTAAAAACCTTCTCAGGTAAAAACACATTGCAAAGTAAGCCACAAAAATGGCCCAATGCATGATGGGTGCAGAATAGTATACTAATACAACAATAAATTGACACTTAATTGTAAGTCTTCCACTGCAAGTTTCACCTGCACTGCTTACTTCCACAAGCACTGAAAAATCGAGTAGTGTGGATCCTTTAAGAGTTAAATCAACTTCAGCTCTGGAAATAAATAAATTAACAAATAATTAAATCTTCTCAGAGTATAACGTATCTGTTTAATGAGTTCATGTTCCGTTTTCCTGTTGTTTTGCACAGTGAAGGAGTTGTGTTTTTTATTCTGTGCGAGTCTGAATCATGGCACATCAGCCTCTATTTCTGGGGTTTAAGTTTTGTTATGAATAACAAATCAGATTTTTATTGGTGATGTTTATTTCTGGGTTACCTTTGGGGAAAATGAACACGGGACTACCATTCCAGTCATGTTTAATGCCTATGGGGCTCCGCTCAGGAGCTCCAGTAAATTAAAAATAATGAAATGTTTTGTTAAACAAAATTAAAAGAGGGGAAAAAAGATATCCAGGACAGCGTTACGTTACGGAGATTCTGTGATATCTGTGTTTTATAAAAATCCTTTCACAGATGTTTACAGTTGCGGATTAACGATGGCAACCCTCGTGTGGAGCAGTAACAAGTCAAATACTTTTAATGTTTTGCTATGGGGAAAAGCCAAAATTTTATTAAATGAAAAAAATCAGTAGGAGGTACACAACAGTATGATGTAAATATGGTTCTGTGAATGTTTGGCTGAAATAAGTTGATTGCTTGGGGAGCAGTTGAGGATTACATGCAAGTGTGACGCTGGATGGTGACGCAAAATGACAGATAGTGATCCTTGTGTGTCATTCCAGCTTCACTGACAGACAACACAATTAATGACTTGCAAACGCCTGTGAGTAAAAAAAAAAGAAGAAAAAAAACCACAAAACACTGGGTTGCGTTAATATTGTAAAAGAAACATAAAAATGTTGGGGTGGTAACATTTCTCACCACTATGTCATCTATAACAGAATGTACCAGCTGATTTGTTAAAAACTGGTCACTCAAAAAATCCCGGAGTACCCGGAGGAAACCCGCACAAGCACGGGGAGAACAGCCACTCACTCATTTGCCAGACCGCTTAATCTTACTAGGGTGGTCCAACAATGGGTGAAGTTGGAGGTCCACCCTGAACGGCTTGCCAGACCATCGCAGGTCAAACACACGCACACACACACACACACACACACTCCTAGGGGCAATTTAGTACAGCTAATTAGTCTAATGTGCATGTCTTTGGACTGTGGGAGGAAAGCAGAACACCCAGAGGAAACCCACACAAGAATGGGGAGAACATACAAACTGTACACAGAAACGCCTGAGCCGAACCTGGCTCTTGAACCCAGGACATTTTTTCTGAGGTGGACGTGCTAAACACTATGCCACAGTGCCACTTCATACACACATCTCTTGGAAAGTACAGAGATACGTCAACACATCTCATACATATACAGACTTTGGATTATTATGGTTATTATTTTTTAAAATCTGTCTGTAATGAGACCTATGGAAAGACCTATGGATCCATACCCATAATCCCCCACACTGCCAAACATCATACAAGGAGCTATGTCCTGCTGCCTCTGCATCCTGTACAAAAATTGTAATTGTACTATGGCTCTGTGGATCAATCAAACAGTTCATTCAGGGAGTTGAGATTAAAAACAAACTGGAGTTAAAGAAAGCATCAGAAACAGGTTGATTATTTCCTGGTTAGGGATAAGGCCACACATGCACACACTAAACAAAAACCCAAGGCGTGTCCATTCTGCTGAAGCCCATGTCATTGAAGAAGAATCATAACGATGAGAAAAATGTGAATACAAACAGGCTAAAGTACAAACAGCTGACACTACTATATGGGGTGGTTTGGATGCTGGGCTCATGATCGAGAGGTTGTGGGTTCAAATCCACTTTAGAAAAAATGCATCCTGGATGAATGTCAAGACTTAACACTAATCAGGAATTAAATCTAATCAGGAAACAAATCGGAAATTCGGAAAACCACTAACATGGTCTTTTGCAATAAAATATTGCGTTCTAAAAGAAATAAACACCCACTGCTAAGGCACCACGACGACATTGCTGGGTGTAACTGGAGTGACAGCTTAACAGGAACCGACTTGTCTGGTTGCTATTGTGACACACCAAGACAACAGTGTCACCAAATACCATACTGTTAAACCACAAGAACAAGTCACTGAGTGAAAATTTGCGTCAGAGTACTCTATCTGACCTAAGATAGCACTGCAGAAAGGAAAAGAATCCTAAACAAAAGAGCCAAGACGATCAGCTCATTTTATTTATTTATTTGTTCATCTGCGTGGTTCTTTTCAACTTTTTTTTTTAATTTGTAAAGAGTTACAGCAGGGGGTAGCACAGTGCACAGTGGTTAGCACGTTCAGCTCACAGCAAGTAGGTCCCCGGTTCAATTCCCGGGCTCGGGGCATTTCTGTGTGCAGTTTGCATGTTCTCCCTATGCTTGCACGGGTTTCTTCGAGGTACTCTGGATTCCTCCCACAGTCCAAATCGCCCATAGGTGTGAACGCAAGTGTGAATGGTTGTATGTGTGTTGCCCTGCAATGGTCTGGCGAGCTGTTCAGGGTGTACCCTGCCTTCGCCCAGAGTTGACTGAGAAAAGGCGACAGCCTCCCCGTGACCCTAATTAGGATTAAGCGGCTTAGAAAATGAATAAGTGAAGAGTTTCAGCAGATGATCATAATGAAATAATAATAATTAATTATTATTACTATTTATTCATTTATTCATTCATCCATTTGCTGAACCGCTTAATCCTTCTAGGATCACAGGAAGGTTGGAGCCTATCTCAGTCAACTCTGGGTGAAGGCAGGGTACACCCTGAACAGCTCACCAATTTATCACACTCACACCTTGGAGTCATTTACAACTTAGTCTAAAAGGCATGTCTTTGGACGGTGGGAGGAAACCAAAGTACCTGACAGGGAACCCATGCAAGCATGGCAAGAACATGCAAACTTCACACAGAAATACGTTTGCTGAGCCCGGGAATCCACCCAGGACCTTCTTAGTTTGGGGTGGACGTGCTAACCACTACACCACAGTGCCACCCTCTAATATAAATTAATTTTTCTTCTGTTTATTTGTCAGGATGTGATATTAATATATACATAAAATATATACTCTGCCATGTCTCCATTAATATTGTATACATTTTTTTGTATATATGATATACTTGATTAAATATGCATGATTATATTGTTTTATTCGGAAAGCTTATTAAATATGTACACCAGTGTGAACCCTTGTCGTGTTAACCCATATGCTCATCCATTTACAGGAACACCATCCCAGTAAACCGAAAAAGAGTCACGCTGCCTGTTAAACCACTGCTTTGCACGATGATAGACTTCATCGCTTGCTTTATCTCAGGCAATCAGACAGCCTTGTGTTATCAGCCCTGCACTCTTTCATTCACTCGGCCTCATACAAAAGCATTTTAAATTAAAGATGAGCACCATGGCCCTGAGCTTTAACCTTTAACAATAAAATAAAAAGCAGGAGTTGTGCACAGTCTCGCCTCATAATGACAACTCTGGTGGTACATGCTTATTGTTGCACTAAGTGATACTCGGTGTTCGGAATACACATGATTACTACTTTCACTGAACCTTAAATACCACAGAGCTGTTGTCACAAACCCCCCACACACATACACACACACACACACCATTAGTGTATCACTTTTACCAGATGATCTACATAGATAGAAATACTTGCTGAGTCAGCTGTGAGCGTCCAGCTGGGAGGAAACAGATGTGGACCATTTTCTGGGCAAGGTGTATGTTGGGAAAGGTCACATGAGCAAGTTGTTATGCCAGGTTTAACTCTATAATATGTGTATGATTCGTGAACATCTTATTCATCTGATTGCTTGCAGTGAGTCATGAAGGGCAAGACATCGACAAGGACAAGACAGGTTAATAGGGTCCATTTGTAAAACAATACTTATCAACTTGCCAAATTGTTCTGGGGTTTTTTTTGCATTTAAATATATGAGGCTTTGTTAAATTAAGCTCTTAGGGTCATTGTCTTAGGGGGACAGAAAGCTTCTCAAGTAGTAATGATCAGAGGTATGTATTTTTTTTTTTAACTTGCACATTCTTTTAATTAAAGTGGAAAGTCAGCCTTTGATTTAAATATGCTGATGCTTAAATTGTATTTCCATGACCCTTAACTTCACAATAAGGAAAAACACCTTGAAAACAAAGGCTTCAGTGATTATGCTGCACAATATGAAGGGAATCGTGCTAAGTGAGCGGAATGTATACCCTATTATGCCAAATTGCAAATTGCAGATAAAAAAAATTAGCCTTTTTAAAAATCTAGCTAGTTTTTCTATTTTAATTATTACAGTTAAAGACTAGACGTGTTACTGATGTAATGTATGCATCAGTTAAACACATGATTTACATACCTGCATTGTCTTGCATTAAAGTATATCTGAGTTACAGATATAATAAAGTAAAAAACTTTTTGCTATAATATACCCTTTCTGTAACCCAGCAGAGTTTTTAAGACAGGAATAAATAAATGTGAATTTATTAAACAAGTCAGAGAAAAAAAAAGAAAATAAAAGAAAGTACGTTAACGAAAGGGGAAGGTAAACGAGTTGAATGGAAAGTTTTTGCCCGGAATATTCAGAAGGAAAAAAAAGACAAAAAAAAATGAAGGATGCAGTTGTAGGTGTTCTAACACTAGGCTTGAAGAAAACCAGGGGTCTCAATTACAGCAAATGTGTAGCTTGCATTCAGACCTTAATTACTGATCAAAGCTTGTGCCAGACAGCCTTTAATTTTGTCATAGAAATAATTTTGTAGAAAAACCACAGGAGACATAAACCACATTAAAAACACAATACAGAATAAGAAACACTAAAACTTCACATTTAGTGTTGAGTTTGAATCATATTGTATTAATATAAACTACATGGGAATGGTGTGATCTGATTGGTCCGCTATCTTGGGTTTAATAGATATTCCCCAAATGGATAATACTTAAATCAATACGACAGACACTCACAGATTTTGGAGCAGGCGTTGGCATCATCATGCTTTAAAAATAGAAAAATCACCTGTACTGTTGTTTTACTATGTTTTTATTGTGTTTTTGCGAAGATACAAAAACACCTTTATGGAGTGTGGCTTACTTTCATTTCCAAAATGAATGAATAGGCTAAATAGACTCCCATTAGCAGCACAGCACTTACCTTAGTTTGAAGCATAGAGCTCACCTAACCTGCCTCTGTCATGGTTAAATCCCAAATATAAATGTCAAAATTCTCGTTTTAGTGTTTTTCTTTAAGTGTTTACATAGTATATACTTAAACACTTAAAGAGACGTTACACAGCTCAGGCACCTTATTGTGATTTTTGCTTTTGTTCCCATGTACATGTGATATTTAGTGACATCCAACTCATCTTCGGTAAGTAATTATTTATTCGGCTATGGTAATTCAACCCACCATTTTTTACATCTACAGATATGCAAAACGCAAAGAACCTTTAGGTCAAGGGTGTCAAATTCATTTTCACTATGGGACACATCCTTAAATTTCAAATTAATCGAGGGCCAAATTCAACATCAACATCTATTCAAAAAGGGCAACTATGAAATCTGCATGGCAATATTATTTGTATACGCATTTGTCCTCTTTTCCTTTATTCACTTTCCTTTTCTGACAATGCTCGAGAGCGTCAAGCTAGCTTGCAATCTTATTTAAGATTAAGGTTAATTGAGTTAGTAAAGTCTTATCATCAGCTCATATCAGTCTGGACATTCTTATTCAGCCTTCTCCAATGAGCACGATTACAAGTTATTAATTTTTTTTTAAACAGTATGTCTAAAGTTCAGTTTGAAACGGACACATGCAATGCAATCACCTTTGCATAAAGTACTATATTTCCTCGCATGTCTAGACAAGCTTAATTCCTTAAAATATGTTTAAGTGACTGATGGGTAGGTGTATTCTAATGCAGCTCAGTGAATAAAGCTTCTCTTTCATTCAGGTCCTCAGTGGCATAAGCCACTTAAGAAAATAAGCATAAGCAGTACTTAGGAAAATGATCAGAAATGGGTTGATTATTTCTTAGTGTAATTAAAGACCAAACAGATGCTGAATAAAAAAAAAAAACCAAAAAGGGCTGTTCAAAGCAAGTGCATTTAAGTGAAGAGTTGTAGACAGAAAAGTGACTTTAAACAACGTAAATTAAAATGTGTGAGACGACACTGAAGTCAACAAACCATGATTTCCATCTTTATTAGTAGCAACACCAAATTAAAGACTACAGAATGGTCAGTGCAACTAAAAACCACTTACAATATCATATGAGTACTGTATTAAAGGGGTGCGATGTAGAATTTAGGAAGCTCTAGGATTAACAGTAAACGTAATATAGAGTACCTGTAGGTTTTCTTTATGGTATGTAATTAACGATAGGAACGGTGGTGTAGTGATTAGCACGTCTGCCTCACAGCTGGATTCAAGTCCATGTCTCAGACTTTTCTCTGAGGAGTTTGCATGTTCTCCCAGTGCTTTTGTGGGTTTCCTCCGGGTACTCCGGTTTCCTCTGAGATAGATTCCAGGCTCCCTGCAAGCCTAGTAGGATTCAGGGATTTGGCAAGTGAGCGAGTGAGTGAATGACAGCATTTAATAACCTGTCAGAAGGAAGCAATGTGTTTTATTTAAAGCTTAGAATATGCCAAACCAAGGCATCTAGGGTCTGGTCTTCGCTTTGTTAATGAACTGTGCAGTGTCATCAATTCTAAGATTCAAAAAGCTCTCAAAAGGCCCTTAGATAAAAGTCTGTGGATGTCTACAAGTCTGGCAAGGGATTTAAAAACATGTCTAAAATATTTCAAATGAATCATTTTGCTGGAATGAAAGTCATCTACAAATGGTGTGGATTTCAAACAACTGCCAATTACTTCAGTACTTGTTGCTCCGCCAAATTCGAGCAAAAAGAGCATTTGAGTAAGACTACAGTTTGCCAATGACCACACAGGCAAAGATCAAGCCTGAAATAATGTGCTCTGGAAAGACAAATCAAAGGTGAACAGAAGAAGAACTTCATACCAACTGTGAAGCATGGAAGTGGAAATGTTATGGTTTGGGGTTGCTTCACTGATTCAGAGATTATGTAGTTTACAGTTGCTGATCCAAGTATGAACTCTGCATCGTAGTAAAGTGTGCAGTGAGGCCATCTGCATGAAAGCTGAAGCTGAACCGGGGTGACCTTGCAAATGGTAATGGTAATCCTCCAAAAATTGTGTCAACAAATGCATTTGCCAAATGCCTGCTAAAAGTTAATTCTGTTTAAGCCAACAATATTAGCTAATGAGGCCACAGAAGAACATTACATCTATTGATTTTTTGTTTAACAAATCAAGAAAAGGGTTACTTTTCTTTATGGGTTTTTTTCAAATGACAATATTTTGCTTGCTCAGACATGCTGGGGGCAAAAAAAAAAAAATTCCATGGGTTGTACTTATTTCCTCACTAATAGGACCTGTTTGAGTTATCACCACGTGCACGTCACACAAGACAAATTCCTTTCAGCTTTCTCACATTCTATCTTGGATTGAATAGTATTGTAGGAATCCACACTTTCATGTAGTGACACAAACAGGTACACTCACGCGTGAATAGGTACACAGACACTCCCACACCCTGCTCTATGTTTTGAAAAGGCAGTGATGTAAAACGGAGATGATTAGTCAGGGTGTAGCTGAGACGCCAGTGGCTAATGAACATAGTTCTTAAGGAGGTGTGCTGGGGGAATCTTTGTGCTGGGAAAAAGACAATATGATGTAGATCATTACAATGAGGTGCAACGCAAAAGGAAAAATACAATGAAGGTGAGGATGAAGGAGGTAGACAATGAAGTTATATTTCAATAGCATGTTGAAATAAGTTGACCCCATTTTCACTTAGCGGGTGTCATTTGTATCAAATCCTGATATGATTTTGGGATAAATTGGAACCCCCTTACCATGTTTGGGCATTTCTATATGGAGTCTGTATGTTCTCCCCATGCTTGCGTGGGTTTTCTCCAGGTACTCCGGTTTCCTCCCACAGTCCAAAGATATGAACATTAAGCTAACTGGCTGTTTCAAATCACCTCTGGGTGTGAATGTGAGTGTGAATGGTTGTAGTGTGTGTATGTTGGCCCTGTGATGTTCTGGTAAGTTGTCCAGGGTGTATCCCGCTTTCTCAGTGTCGCCTGAGATAGGCTTCACCCTGCCTGTGTCCCCAGTAGGATTAAGCTGTTCGGCAAATAAGTGATCCCAACTGGCTGATCTCACTAATGTGCTTGTGGTTCAATGCGCAAATCCCTATAGCCAAGCTCCAAAAGCTAGTGAAAAGCCTTCCCAGAAGAGTGATGGTCAGAATAATAAATTAGGCCAAAGATCCCCAATAAGGGACGTTGATTGGCTGTTACATATTACTGAGTTGCATGAGGATGGCCTTTTTTAAATGACTTTTAATAATTTATTATTAATAACGAACCTGAAACCCAAAAAAGCGGCTCATACACCAAAACTCAGATTCACACAGAATAAAAACCACACAATCTAACTCAGGTAGACAGGCAGACTTTTGTCAAGCAAAACAACATGACACATTAAATGGTAGCGCAAAACATAAACTTGTTAAACAGATACCGGATGGATGGACAGAACCCATTCCTATAGCTCCCAAGAGGCGGGAGCTAGCAAAGGGGGACTTAATCTAGAATAGAATGTTTACGAGTTTTATGGTTGTGTTCACAAAGTTTTGGCCATAATGTATACGCGTCCTAGGTTTGAACGAGATATAGCTTTTCAAAAGTGGAGATCCAAGATTTAAGTGGGCACCCATGACACTCCTGCCAGTTCATTGGTTGTCCTTCCTTTAGAGTAGGTACTTACAACTGCATATAAGGAACACACCCATATGACCTGCTGTTTTGGAGATGAATAAATGTGGCCCTTGTCAATGTCACTCAAATTCTTACACTTGCTCATTTTTCCTGCTTCCAACACATCAACAGGAACCGACTGTTCACTTTGCTTAATACATCCCACTTTTGGCAGGTGCCACTGTAATGACATAATAAATGGTATTCACTTCACATGTCAGCGGACATGTGTTTAATGTTATGGCTGATCAGTGTTGCTATTAATGTGTACCATGACAACATTGGTACACATTAATAGCAACACTGATCAGCCATAACATTAATGTGTACCAATGTTGTCATGGTACACATTAATAGCAACACTGATCAGTCATAACATTAATGTGTACCATGACAACATTGGTATCGACGAATTCCTTCTCAACCAGTGTCCAAGTGTGTGTGTTCTTACAGAAGCTCACCATTGTTGGCGTGCCTGATGCAGTCCTGGAAAACAGCAAGCCACTTTGTCTGCTCTTTCTCAGTCCTCACACTGAAGTAGTGGTGGCGAGCGTAGGGGTGCCACAAGATCAGCAGAAAGCTGGAGGCGAATTTAAAAAATGGGGGACTTCCTGGTTTCGCCTTTGAGTCTAAGGTACAAACAGAATACACAATATATCAGGCAAGATGGTCAAGGAGGGGGTGGTGACTAAGTGGTTAAGTTGATAGATTAGTGGCTACTGAGTTCATATCCCAGTACCAAACCACCAGTATTGGGCCCTTGACTCCTAGCTAACTGGGTTATCAAAGGCCTTTCATAAAGAGTAGGCCACTGGGTAGTCGTCAGCGTGTTCCAGTCCTGCGATGGACTGGCGAGCTGTCCAGGGTGTACTCTGCCCTCACCCAGAGTCGGCTGAGATGGGAGCCAGCCTCCCCGAGACCCTAATTACGATTAATCAATTCAGAAAATGAATGGATGAATGAATTTCTAAAAATATCTTTAAAAATACTACTATACAAAAAAAGTGAAAAATTTTAATTCAAGGCAGAAACTCAAGAGGGATTTTAAAATCTAAATTATATATTGTTCTAAAGCACATCTCGACTTGAACCCTGCTATTATGCAATCCAGGTGGAAAATGTTCTTAAATGACAAAAAGAATTGTTATGAAAATGAACTTTTTGGAGATTCTGCTGTTGTGTTTGTCAATTAGTTTCTCAAAAAAAGCATGATTTAAGCATGTTCAAACATCAAACTCAATGAGAGATTCGGTAATTTCTGCAAATTTTGTCCTTTTTTTTGTATTTACCCCATTTTTCCTTCCCTAATTTAGTCCCATCCAATTCAAACGAATGCCTTCTAATCACGTACAAACTCCACCAACTAGGCAGGGGCGTAAGCACGTGTATGCCACCTCTGTGACACACGATGCTGCCACCCGCATCTTTACAAACTGCTTCAAATGCGTCCGACATACTCAGAACGAAAGCGATATCCATCACTTTGTACAAATAAGCACACAGACACCCATGATTGGCTGGTGATCACTGTGAGAGACAAGAAGTTGAGCCTATGATATCCCTCCCTCAAGCCTGTGAGAACTTGGACAATTAGACGTCATGGACTGCAATCTCAAGGTTGATAGTCAGGCACCTTGTCAATGTGCCACTCGGGAGCCCGGCTAACTTTGTCTTTGAGTGGCATTTTATACAAATGCACATGCATGCTGTCTAATCATTTACGGATGCCTATATGGCCTCTCTTTCAGCACACTCGTCCCTCACCAGGCAGGCAGCTATTCAGCAGTTCCAGGTATTCCTCCATGGAGGTCAGGGCTTTGTATCCAGCACAATTAATGATTCCTTTGGGATGCAGGCCTCGTTCATATGCCTGAGGAAAAAAGATAATCAAGTTTAGCCTCACACTGCATCTGCACCATTTACATGCTAGTGTTATCTAAACTCCAAACAGGATTAGAATACAATTATTGCTTTATCCTTGAGTCATTTACAAATTAATCAGTGCTATTTCTTACAGTGAACTGAACAGATGCCACTGTGCTCGATTCCAAAGTGAAACTGGAATTATATTGAAGAACATTAGCAAGAACACTATGATCATATTAGGTCAAATGATCTATAACAATGTCCGATCAGAAAAACAAACAAAAAACAAAACAAAATGAACAACATGCATGCTAGTACTTTGTTGGACTGCCTTTAGCCTTGATTACAGAACGTAATCACCATTATTGCATTGTTCCTTCAGTTGTTCAGGTCAAGGCTCAGCAACATTATATGAGAGTAAAATATATTCAGCTGACGACCTGAAAGTACTAAAGGCGCCAACAAAATATTAGTGTGCAACTTTTCCCGATTCGTTTTGCTTGATTTAGAAATGTAACAATTTCCTTACCAGTCGGCTGTCATATAAACCGATGAGGTAAGAGTCCGCTACGTATACAAATCGGTTCCTCCATTTTTTATTCTCATCCAAACACTGAAACAGGTCTCCAGAGAAAATCGACTTGTCCTTGAGGGGATCCTAAAGAAAATAATGTATTCTATCAGGTATCAGGTATTCTAACGTTCTATCAGGTCATGATTTGCTCAGAAACTGTGAGGCTGAAGAACAGTCTCTCCTAAATGTATTTATCTATTAAAACTGGTTTGGCTTTTGCAGAAAGTTCTGGAAGGGGTGATATTACACGTTTTCCAATTTTTTGATCCATACATGTTGTTACAGTGTTGAATAGTCATGTTAGATGATTCCAGAGTGTCAGACAATGAGGTGCGCATGTTTAAGATCCAATTTTTTTTTTTTGTATTCTAGTGTATCATGGTAGGCCTTCTGATTTGATGCACTTCCCCACAGCCCCCCAAGCATATGCACAGAAGTATCACCTCAGATCCTGGTCTGCCTCCCAGCCCACTGAGTGTGGAGCTCTTAGGCAACCAATCAGAGCAGAGTAGGCAGAGAGAGTGGGTACACCATAAATCGGAGGAGGTAAAACAAAGCTGTCTTCAAAATTAGCATTTCAGGGGAGGTGGGGAAGCAACTTACTGAATTTGTGGATTTTTTTGGGTTAGGAATCGTACTTTGGTGCTCTACTGGTGTCCGAAAAAAAAAAAAAAAGAAGGAACTGAAAATGAGTATAATATCTGACCCTTACATCTGGCACCACTAAATACAGTTAGATGGTATCTGTTTGCATAATGCAGCTAATACTTTCACTGGAACGCTGAATTTTAGATATGCTTAATTTAAATCTGTTCTGGGATCATTAAGAGGCCTTTGATTTTTATTTATTTATTTTTTTTGCTTAAAGGGATGCAAAACTGGACAGACATTCTTTCCAGATATATTTCCACAATCCACAAGCCTGTGCAACTATGAATAAACCACACACCCATAAAAATGTATAAACGAGGTTAGCCATAGTGCTGTTTCTGCAATTCATGCACAGGGATTTAATTGTCCAGATCCAAAAAAAAGCAGTTTGGCACTCAAATCCAACAGACTCAACAGAACTCCACATTAAGATCTAAGATATAATTTAACTTTCAGAACGTCACTCAAGGCGATCTGGGAGGTGATGGGGGGTCATAGTGCACCCATGCAAACCCAGGTTTGAAAGTGTTATTTTTTTACAAATAACAATAAAGAAAAAACAAAAATAAAACAGTAATGTGCATAAAGTATTTAAAAACTTAATGATGCATTTAATAAAAAAATAAATACAGTAAAATTATATATATATATATATATATATATATATATATATATATATATATTTTTTTTTTTTTTTTTTTTTTTTTTTTTTC
>JAOUQZ010043370.1:0-13208 GCA_028564935.1 Neosilurus hyrtlii | reverse complement strand
GACATTTGTGGTTATTTCATTATAAACTTAAGTTTATATTTCTCTGACCTACAAGTGCCTCTTTCATGTAAATGTAGGCAAGATGACTAAATGATCAAAATCAATGTCAAACTGGCCAAAACATTCAATTTCAGTGGGGGTTGAATAATTGTATGCAAGGAGCGACAGACCGGAAATCATCTACACATTTACCCTTTGAGGGCGGCACGTTGGTGTAGCGATTAGCACGTCTGCCTTATAGCAAGAAGGTCCTGGGTTTGAGTCCTAGGCTTGGCTAGGGCATTTCTATGTTGAATTTGCATGCTCTCCTCATGCTTACATGGGTTTCCTCCAGGTGTTCCTCAAAGTAATTAACACAAATAGAAAAAATCAGGACTAACGCAGTACTTGAAAATTCCAGACATGTAAAAATGGGAACTTTTTAAAAAAGATAAAAGAAATAAGATGGAAATAGGTGGAAGACCTAAAACTTAAAAAGCAACACATACTTTGCACAATATAAAATATATTTCAGCTACATTTTAAATAAACTGATTTATTGAAGAGCCAATAGCTAACAATAAATTAATAATAACTTAGGCACAACTAAAACCTGCCTTACCACTGTATTTATGTTTAAGTCTGTTACCCCAAGATTATTTTAAAAGTAGTACAAAAGGTAAAAAGTGCAAATCTATTCAGTGTTTTGTAGGGAGGTAAAAAAACTTTAAAAGATAGAGGCAAGCAGTGGAGATGACAGGATTGGTGTAATGTGATCGGATTGCTTTGTTCTTGTTAATATTCTTTTGGTGGTCAATAGAATATAAATAACAAAGAAACTATCAAAATCATTAATAGCTTAAAAAAACTGTATCAATGTTTTACTATCTAACCTTTACTAATTTTCTTAGATGGTAAAAAAAAATTCTAGTATTTGTGATGTAATAGTAATAATAATAATAATACAGTAATAATAATAATAATAATAATAATAATAATAATAAAATGAATTCCATTAAGGCAACAGGAAGGCCGTAGCCCTTCCTGGACAGAGGCAGGGTACACACTGATCAGCTCGTCAGACCATCACAGGTGGGTGCCACTAAATAATATATAATGAGATCATTTTAAAGAAACCAGCAAGCTAAAGTTTTGAAAGTAACCAAATGTTAAACCCTACCATCCATTCAATACTCATGCAAGAAAAACCTAACACTAAGATAATAAAAGGTAAACAAATATTACATTACAAATATTACATTCACTTACAGCCAACTAGCTCATTAGCTTTAGAAATACATCTGCCTATCCTCTGGTCATGCAGAAAAATTCAGCATGGTCTGACACGCTAGAAGCTGTCAAAAAATAGCTAAAAATACTTACTCACCCACTCAATTGCCAAAATGCTTAAGCCAGAGCCTACCTCAGAGGACACTGCAAAGGCGGTGTATACCCTGAACAGCTTGGCAGACCATCGCTGGGCCAGTATACACACACACAAAGCCATTCAAATTCACACCCAGGGCAATCTGGATGAGCCAGTTGTCAATTGTGCTGCAGTTCTTATTGAGGCTTGTCTCCTGAACTATAAGTTGTTTCAAGTCTTGAGACAATTAAAAAGGCGAGTTGGCATAGCTGCCATTTTCTCTAATCAGTTAAACGGTTCCAAGATTGATTTTGGTGAACTTTCATAATTTGAATATCTTGCGATTTTGTTGAAAACTGACCCAGGTGTGCTCATTGTAATATGATATCGGCCACCAAAGCAATCATCTGTATTTCTAATTTTTGGGGAGCTTATGTCCGTTATACTTGTCAGTCATGGCAGAATAATTTTAACTGGAGACATGAAGATCCATATTAATAATGATGCTGACTCTAAGGCAGTGGAATATGTAAATCTTTTAGGAAGCCTAGAATTAAGCCAATATGTTGCAAAAGCCACCCATCAACAGGGCAATATCCTTGATTCGGTTACAGCGTGAGCGATAAGTATCAAAAATGTCTCAGTGTATGATTTTGCCATCTCTGACCATTATTGTGTATTTCTGTAAGCTCTGCTTAGTGCTTCTAGAAATAGAAGAGAAATCAAAATTAAAAAACATCACTTGGATAGCAAAAGTCCTCTGAGCTTGTGGATTCATCTGATTTTTTTTCTGTGAACTGCTCATTAAATGAAATGGTTGATGCATTTAACAGTAATTTAAGCAATATTTTGAATGACATTGCCCCAATGAAGCTTAAAAAGGTCTCTTGAGATAAAACTAGCCCATGGATGAACAGTGTTGTCCATGAGCTTAAGTGATCTTGCAGGAAAGCTGAAAGAAAATAGAGAAAAACCAAGCTTGAGTTGCATCGCTGTATATGCAAGGAATTAATTACTAACTACAACAATACTGTGCACACGGAGAGAAGAGCTTATTTCTCAAGAAACATTGTAGAAAATGGTAGCAATACCAGACTATTGTTCTCAACAATTGACCGACTACTAAACCCAGCCTCTGATACTCATAGTGAAGCCTCTGCATCTTAATGTGAGGAATTTGCCAAATTCTTCTCAAACAAAATTACAAATATAACAGCAGGCATTGCTAGCTATGATGGTAATTTATATGATAGTCCTTGTGACAGGCCAGCAAGTGTAGAAGGATTTGCAAGAATTTCTTGTGACGAAACCTCAACGTGTCAACTTGACCCCTTTCCAACAAAAATTTTTAACAAGGCTTTCAAGTGTTTCTGCATTTGCTCTCAAGATAATTAACACATCTTTGGAGACTGGAATCTTCCCTGCTGCTTTCAAAGCTGCTCTCCTGAAACCCCTGTTGAAGAAATCAAACTTGGATCCCAGTATTCTTAACAACTACAGGCATGTCTGCAACCTACCCTTTATGAGCAAGGTGCTGGAAAAAGTCATTTACAATCCGCTCATAATATTTCTTAATGAAAACAATATTTTAGAGAAGTTTCAGACTGGTTTTAGGTCAGATGCCATCACTGAAACTGCTCTAACTAAAGTAGTGAAAGATCTTAGATTGCTGATGCAAACCTGGTTTCAATTTTATTTCTTTTAAATCACAGGACTTTGCTGAGTCATCTCGAAAATTGGGTTGGTCTCTCCAAATCAGCTCCTAACTGGTTCCAAACCCTATCACAGGGAGGCAATTTTATGTCCCCCTTGGAGATTATAGATCTGACAGATATGACTTAAACTATGATGTCACTCAATGGGGCTGCCTTCATCCACTTTTTTTACTTTGTATATGCTTCCATTGGGCGATTTCATCAGACAACATAATGTCAACTTTTGCAGCTATGCTGATGAAACGCAATTATACATCTCAGTTAAACTAAATTATCCCACAATGCTTTAGGTTCTCTGACTGCCTGCCTGTCTGTATTTAATCAATGGATGAGCAATAACTTTCTAAAACTGAATAAGGATAAAACAGAAATACTTAATTGGCCCGAAAGCCAGAAGCGATGCCCTTTTTAACAAGTTGGGAAATTTTGCTCCCCAGGTAAAATCAGAAGTAACAAGCCTAGGTGTCATTTTAGATTCTGAGTTAAATTTTAAATTTCACATCAATAAGGTCATGAAAGCAGCATGGTTTCACCTAAGAAAAATTGCCAGAGTCTGACTGTTTTAAACTCAACAGGACGCTGAGAGGGTTTTTTTTTTTTTTTCCTTTTTCTTTTATTTCTAGCAGATTGGACTATTGCAATGCTCTTTTTACTGGTCTTCCAAAAAAGACTATAGAAAAACTACAACCTATACAGAACTCTGCTGCTAGACTCTTAACAAAAACACAGAAGTGAAAGTACATAACCCCCGGTTTAGCAGCACTGCACTGGCACCCTCTTATCTATCAGATTCCCTGTTATTTTATATTCCTCCACAACCCTTAAGATGCAAGGAGACTGGGCTTCTAAAAGTTCCCAGGGCCTCACCGAAAAAATTTGAAAAAAAAAAAAAAAAATTTCAATACACACTTAAATTATGGAACACCCTCCCAAAAAATACCAGAGAGGCAGGGTCAGTGGACATTTTTAAATAGATATTTATAAACTAAATTTATAATATTTATATATAAATATTTATAGTATATATATATATATATATATATATATATATATATATTTATCTAAATATTAATATTTATGAATAAAAAAATTTCTACTGTTTTATTTGTTCTTATCTTTCCATCTTATCATTGCCTTGACTTTAATTCTGTATGATTTTACCTACATGGTCTTTTGTATTTTGTACTTTTTGGTTTTAAACTGTCGGGCTTTCTATTATGTAACTGTTTTGATTTTATTCTTCTTTGTAAAGCACCTTGAGCTGCATTTTTTTAATGAAAGGTGTTATAAAACGAAAGTTTATTATTATCTTTTTATTATTATTACTGGATGGGCTTTTTTTTACAGCCCTGTAACTACCACAGATGTGCTTTGTTGTTGTTGAACCATGATTTGTTTGTTTTGCTCTAAAAAGAGAATTTCTAAAAAATTCTACAAATATAAGAAAGAAAATGCTTCCAAAATATTACCTACCCTGTCTTTAAATAGAACCATACACAATAAGTGGCTCTATAATTAAATAAAAATGTTAACCTTTAATTAATCTTCATGGTATCAGAGAAAAATTACTGTATTCAAAATTCAAAATCTACTACAGAAAATATTTTTTGTTTGCTTGTTTATTTATTTTTACTATAATGTATGTGAGTGCAGTTAAAGAAATCTAGAAAGTCAAATAACACATTTTTTTCATACCAGATTATACAAACCATGAGTTACATGTGATGTGATCGTGATTACATGACATGACAAAGGCTAAAGTATAAAAGGATAAAAACTTCTGCTCACATCATCATGGAGTTCATTTATATTTACTTATATACACTTGTATTTTAAAAACTTGAATCAAAAATTTTAATCAGTTAAAAACTGTAATGCAGAGGAAAAGTGTATGTTACACAACAACCGAACGGTTCTCTCCAACATGTTATTTACATTTTACTTTCCAGCATCCAGTCAAATTTATCAAAGCAGAAAAAATAAATGTTATCTGCTCTGACTTGGCAAATTTCACACTGGCAGATTGCTGTGCTTGGTGCAGGTTTGTGCTCTCAGACTGTTCGTGTTTATTCTGAGTTCGTATTGGATTTTGAGCATTTTTTTCACATTTCACTGATCATTATAGTGTAATTTATCAGTACTAATCCACCCACTACTCATTTTAACATTTAACTGTAGCAGTATTAATAGTGAATATAGTAAATTCTTTCAAATCTATTAATTTTAAATATATCATTTAAAACTAGTTTATCTAAGAACATTTCCATGAGCGGTTTTTCTGGTAGCTACAACAAGCTCGGTGACTCAAGAAAAAATAAGGAATATGTCACATGTGTACAAAGTACATTGCTGCATGTCCTATATAATCATATTACAGGCAGTGAAAAACTGCTTAAAGTGTGATATGATCTCAAAATAAACAAGAACAACAACAAGAGGAATGGCACAGTGGTGGCACATTAGCGTAGTGGTTAGCAAAAAAGATTCTGGGTTCAAATCTCAGGCTCAATGAGGGCGTTTCAGTGTGGAGTTTGCATATTCTCCTTCTGCTTGCCTGGGTTTCCTTTGGGTACTCCAGTTTCCTCCTTTAGTCCAAAGACATGCACATTAGGCTAACTGGCTGTTCCAAATCGACCCTATGTCTGAGTGTGAATGGTTATGTGCTTGTGATGGGCCTGCAATGGTCTTTGACAATTTGTCCAGGATGTACCTCGCCTTTGCCCAGTGTCGGCTGAGATAGGTGCCAGCCTCCCTGCAACCCTATTAGGAGTAAGCAGTTTGGCAAATGAGAGATTCTTCTTCTTCTTATTATTATTATTATAAGAGCACATGAAGAGCACAAACCTCCACCAAGCCATATGAACCAAAATGTCAAAAATTGTTCTCTCTTGCAATGTTAAAAAATCTTTTGCAAAATTCCTGGATTTAAAATTTGATCTGAATTATCTCCTAATTCTAATGTAGTCTTCCTGGACCAAAGTCCCAGCTCTGGGAGAAAATTAATGAAAATCCACATATTACTTTTTGCATAACTCTGCTAATAAACACACAAAGATCAAACGTAAAATATAACCTCATGTATGTTCTGTTGAAAAGGTATGCAGGAGTTCATCTACATGGGTAAACAAGTATGATGGAAGAGTATGTATTCAATTTGAATTTACTATTTATTATGTTTAATTAAGATTATGTCTTAACTAAATGGACCCTCAATACCGCAATGCATTGGTCGAGCTACAATATGTACCTTATGCTAAGTGTTTAAAATGTGGAAATATTTATGAATGTGTATTGCGCATGCTTTTTTTCTATGCAGAAAAATGCCCATGCCCATGCCCATTTAATGATCCGTCCTCTGTAACTGCCCTTCTAGCCCCACCTGGTGTTATGCTAATTTCATCTGATTACTCCTCTGTTTCTATGCAGAATAAGAAATACAGCCTCTGGCACACATTCAGGCTGTACAGCGTTGTAGTGCTGAGCTTCATGTCCAACATTTGCATTCTGACTCATGCTTCATTATTAGCATGCACCAACTAGTGTATCCATGTGGAGGTTTAGAGTTGAGGTGAAAGGTCATGGATGGTCAAATAATCCTAGACCTTCCTGTATCTCTCAGATCGCCAACATTTTGGAATCGGGTGTGTTTGAGACACCAGCTGCTGCATCCGAGGAGTGCTGCGACAGATGGCAGAACAGCAGGAGGTGCTGGGAGACTGAGGAAAAACACACAGTGCCATGAGGGATCTGTCCTTCCTCTCCCGCTTCTCATCCTCCTCCTTTTTCTCCTCCTCCCTGCTTGTCTGCTCAAACCACTGAGTCTCAAGCAGCTTTCCTCCCAGCTCTATACTGGTGTCATTAGAAATGAAGGCAAACTGCAGGAGCTAAGTAACTGTGACAATCGCTCCAGGTATTAGGTACTGGCTAAGTAAGGCACACATCTTAGCAGTGTTTTTTAATTTTGTGTGTGTGTCTGTATGGAATGAAAAACTAGAGGTAAGCAGTGGACATTCAGTGGAAGATTCAGCTTCAAGTAAGAAACTCTGAAAAGAGTTTAAGGGCCTTATGGGTGATATGGTATAGATCTTAGCTACTGCACACATTTACTGGCCGGAGGGAATGGCTTCCAGTCACACACTGTTTTGCTAAAGCTTCTATGGATATGATAAGTTTACACACCCTTGATAAAATTGCAGATATTTGTGAGGTATGTATGTATTTGCCTTAAGGTGAAGCCGACTCTTGAAGACTCAATTCTCCAGATTTCACAGGTTGCCATCCATGACACATGATGTTCCCAGGCATTCTGTCATCCAAGTACAATCCAGGCCCTTTCCTGCTTAGCTTTCAATATCAGATGGGATCAGGTGCTCACAGAGTGACTGAAGGGGTTTTGTGATGCAAAAAAATGATTAAGATCTTTATGCAAAAAATTAAACGTAAATGAAATGCAAAAGACAAAAGCCAAGCAACCAGCCAACTAATCAATCATTTACATTACAATCAATCAACCGTCAAGACAGTCAGCCAAGCAACCAAAAACTAGATAAAAACTAAATAACTTGAATAAATAAATAATCAAACAAGTATACAAGAACATTACAGTATAATGGTGCATGATTATAATATGAATTAGACCTAAAAAAAAAACTAATCATTATACATCATTTAATTGCTTAGATTTTTTTTAACCTTGAAAGCAGATTTATACTTTTATTTTGTTATGTAGTTTAATATTTTGAATGTAACTTAAAATACGTACTTTTGATGGAAATAACATATTTATTATTATTATTATTTTTTATTATTATTACCCATCAGTGCAGTGATTCTAATTGCCCCCAAAATAAGGTAAGCTGTTTCTATAGGATTTTTTTTTTACATATTATTTTTCTTTTCTTTTTTATTTAGACCTCCACAAAATGTTAAAGGAATTGATATATGGGTATTTAAGGGGCGAGAAAGACAAAAGGTCTTACTTATATATATATATATATATATATATATATATAATTATTATTAGATATTCCACATGGAATTGTGTGTTAAGCATGAGTGAAGTGTGAAGCATGTTGTATAATAAAACATAATAAAACAAATCATATTTTTATTGATTTTTTTTTATATTGTTTTCATTTTATACGATGTCTTGATTTGTTGATCTGGACTTATGTGTGTGTGTGTTTATTTGATTTTAAGCATTGCACTCATAAGGTTCAGAACTTCTTTCACTTGAGTAATCAGTCTATTTCCTGCCTCTAATCCTACATCAGCGACAATGAAAAAGCCTTAGTGCTGTAAATCTCTCCTGCACACTGCTCTATTTTCATGACTTATTCATTCATGACAACATCCATTCACAGATTGATAGTCTCCACTGCACTGATGTATGTAATCTGATCACAAGGATACCTGGAACTCTTTCACAGAGAAGAGGAAGGTGTGTGTATGTGTGTGTGTGTGTGTGTGTGTGTGTGTGTGTGTGTTGTGTCATGGAATAAATAAGTATTTAGCTTTTTTTAATCCACATTACACTGCTTTAATAAATATTACTAATTTAAAAATAGTTTAACAGTTCCTGGGCTCATCAAAGGTGTTTCTATGTGGAATTTGCATGTTCTCCCAGTGCTTGTGTAGGTTCCCTTCAGGTACCTGAGTTTCCTCCAACAGTCCAAATATATGCACATTAGGCCAGTTGGCTGTAACTCTCATAGAATTGTATATATACATTGGATTGCTAATGGGGGACGAAAATGATACATGGTTTTCAAATAAATGTGTATAAAATATGTATTCATCCCCTTTACTATGATACCCCTAAATAAAATCCAGTGCATCCAGTTACAATTAATAAATGAAAGTCAAAATGTTTTTTATCTAATCTCAGGATAAATACTGCTATTGGAGAACATTAGCAAACAAACAGCATCATGAAGCCCAAGAAGGACATCAAACAGGTGAAGGATAAAGTAAAATTTAAAGCAGGGTAAGATTATACAATAGACTATCTTAAGTTTGGAACATCACGGAGCACTGTTCAATCCATCATCCAAAAAAGAAGAGTATGGCACTGCAAACCTACCAAGAAATGGCCATCCACCTAAGATGACAGGCTGGAAAAGGACAGCATTGATCAGAGAAGCAGCCAAGAGGCCCATGGTAACTCCGGAGGAGCTGCAGAGATCCACAGCACAGGGGGAGAATTTGTCCACAGGACAAGTAAAAGTCGTGTACTCCACAAATATGGCCTTTATGAAAGAGTGCTAAGAAGAAAGCCATTGTTGAAAAAAAAAATAATAAAAAGTCCTGTTTACAGTTGCCACAAGTCATGTGGGGGACACAGCAGACATGTGGACACAGGTGCTCTGGTCAGATGAGACCCAAATGTAACTTTTGAACTTAAATGCAAAAAGCTATGTGTGGCAGTAAAGTAACACTGCACATACCCCTGAACACACCATCCCCATGTGAAACATCGGGGTGGTAGAATCATGCTGTGGGGATGCTTTTCTTCAGCGGGGACAGAAAAGCTGGTCAGAGTTGATGGAAAGAAAGATGGAGCCAATAACAGGACAATCTTGAAAGCAATCCTGTTGGTCCTGTTGGAGCCCACAAAAGACTTGAGACTGGATCAAAGTTTCACCTTCCAGCAGGACAACAACCCTAAACATACAGTCAGAGCTGCAATGGTTTAGATCAAAGCATAGTCATTAGAATATTCTATGTTAGAAAATTTTATGTTGTCAAAGTCCAGGCCTAAACCCAACTGAGAATCTGTGTTAAAATTGTGGTTCACAGACGCAATTTTTCTTCCAATTCATGATTATGCACCAATTTGTGTTGGTCTATCATATAAAATCCCAATAAAATACATTTACATTTGTGGGTGTAACATGACAAAATGTGGAAAAGTTCAAGGGGTATGGATACCGTTGCAAGCTACTGTATATATGCATGAAAAAATTACAATGTATAAATAGTAAATATACAAATTAATATTGGAAACCGGAGTACCCAGAGGAAACCCACGCAAGCATGGAAAGAACATCCAAACTTCACACAGAAATGCCCTCGCCGAGCCCAGGACTCCAAACCCAGGATCTTTTTGCTTGGAGGTGGACGTGTTAACCACTGCCATGCCATGCAATCAGATACATTTGTTTATTAGTTTATGATTTGTTTCTTTGTTTACTTTAATTAATCAGCAAATTTTTACTTTAATAAATTTCCTAGCTCCTAAATTATTTTTAAATTACCTGCTTTCTTTTACAAATTTGTATTATCTTACCTGTTTGATTCTTTGTTCTTGTAAGTTGACTCACCCTTCGTCTTGCTCCAACTTGCCCGTTTCATGTACATAAACCTCTGGGCATATGCAGTGGTATAGAAAAGCTGCTGATGAAAGCAGGAACAAAATGGTGGGGGTGCTCTTTTACGACAGCCATAAATTTTAATCTCAAATAACTAATCAGCATCTTATATCTGCTTCCTCTTCTCCTACATGTTATTTATTCCAGTTTGACAGACTGAACACATGGCTCCTGCTGTTTATCTGTCAAACTGCATGGATACAGAGTTTCTTGAGGTCAAACGAATTTTTTCTGTCCCGTTTATTTACAGTGGTGCTTGAAAGTTTGTAAACCCTTAAGAAATATCATCAGATTCTCCTGAGAGTAGATAGAGAACCAAGTTAAATAAATGAGACAAAAATATTTTACTTGGTAATTTATTTATTGAGAAAAATGATCCAGTGTTACATATCTGTGATTGGCAAAAGTATGTGAACCTCTAGGATTAGCAAGTAATTTGAAAGATAAAATAGAGTCAAGTGTTTTCAATCGTTGGTATGACAATCAGGTGTGAGTGGGCACTGTCGGAACTCAGAGCCCTTTCTGAGCAGACATACGCCAGGTGGAAATAAGGTCCCTCTCTTCTCTCTGATTTTCTCTTAGATCTTACCCAATAACTTAATAAGTAAATAAATAAGTAATTACTCAAATACAAAGTCGAAATAAAAGATCTCAATGCAGCAGATGAGGAGAAGCAGGATTCTTTTTATTCAGAGTTGCAGTCAATTACCTGCAAGTCTGAGTGAGCAGCTGGCCTGAAGTTTCCCTCTGAATTCCCCTTAAATACACTCAGTGCCCTATGGTGCCTCCTTCTTTTGATTTACATATGCTGAGTCAATTTCCCATTTTGTTCATGGTTTTAAGCTATTTTAATCCTTCCCACCATGACTTACATATTTTCCTCATTTCCCATTATTTTCACATTCGTCCCAATACCGCCCCAGATCTGATGTCATCCTCCTCTAATGACATAATTTTTGTTTAATCTAATTCCCCATATTTTTAGGTCAATTCAGGAGTTTCTGTAAAAAATTGGCGCCTTCTTCTAAGTGCCAACTTCTGTGTTATTCTTTCAAGCTGTTCACATGGATTATTCTGATCTGCACACTGCTTTTTCCCCACTTTTTAACCATGTGTAAGTACCCTATGTTATTTTACGCCATTATATCCTTTCCCTACATATTTTTTATTTTTAATATAAGAAAGCTTTGTCTTTTTGCAGTTCTACACTTACCTAGTTTCAGCATTGCTCAAGCTTTGCTCCACACTTTTGTATTCCATTGCTCTTTAGCATTCTACATCACTGTGCTTTGCTTCTGTTAATGTCAGGACAGGTCACTGCACCCCTTTAGAATAGTGTCCCATTCCTACTGTCCATATTGGGGTTTTTAAGTCTTTAATCATTGCCTCTTTTTCTGGGTGACTGTTAAGCTTTGGTTTAGATCTTATATGGTCAAGCATCCTAATGGCTTTTTTTCTGTTTTCTTATCCACAGCTCAGTCAACTCGTTATACTCTTTTTAGGAGGAGAAGAAGCAACCAGGTCTGCTGTTGCCTGTGCAAACCACCCTGTTTATCTGCAGAACTTCTTGACTTACTGGGTTTCCATTCTGCCACCTGGTTCCAACCTACACCACCTGGGCTCCTATCTGTGCAACGCCTTCACTTCACTTCACCCAGTCTCTCCAATCCCTGCCTAAGACCCAAGACCAATCCACCCAGGTTTGCTTTTGGCACTATCATCCTACTGAGGCCCAGGCTGAGGGTTTCCTCTTTGACAATTCTGAGTTTGAGGCCCCTTCTTCCTTCATTCCTTTACATTCTCCTGAATATTTTTCTACAGAGCCTTTTACTCCTAACTCTCCGATGGAATATTGTCCAGATTTCCCTGTTGACTTTTATGATTCGTTTACTGATTATTCTCCTACATCTCCTGTGGAACCTGTGTGCCCTTTCTTTTCCACTGATAACTCTGTTCAAATAATTCCTCTGGACAAGCTGACTGACCTGTAATTTTCTCAGTAAATTTAAAAATAAAGAGATCTTTATCCCTTCTTCAGTCTCAGTGTGGTTATTTTGTTAGTACACTAACAGCAAAGATTTTTCATGATTATCATAAAGGTTGTATGTAGTTATTTTAGGCTTTGTATTTCAACAAGGCTGGTTACTTAAACTATATCTAAACATTTCTATGAAACATTTAAGCAAAATATTGCTTCCTAAAGCTGAGTATAGATAATGCTAAATTAAGCAAGTTATAACTTTCATCCCAACAGCATCCTGTTTAATTTAAAGAACACGGATCTATCAAAGTGTCAACACATGTTTGTCAACGTGTATCATGGCACAAACAAAGGAGATTCCCATCATTGGATTTTTTCCACTAGTCCTAAAAGCAGATAAAGAGAACCCAGGTGTGTGTGTATTTTATATACACACACACACACACACACACACACACACACACACACACCCTTTGGAAATGATGACTAACATTAGTGCTTTATTAGGCTCGAATAAAAAAAATCCCCAAATCATCTTGATTTTTAAAGGACAATAATTTCTGAGCATGAACTTTGATATTGGTGACATTTTAGTTCTGTTTGTTCAGCTTTGGCTCTTCCAATTAAAAACAGCTTTGTGACTGGCTGTCTCACAGCTAGGCCTGCACACATACCCCAAATAGCACAAAATACAGACATGGTCAATAATATATACCCTCCACATGAATGGTAGAGTTAGACTTTGTTTGGAATTTAATGTTTGACATTAGAATGAGACTCATCCAGAGTGTGTGTGC